>CM070060.1:8685000-8878310 GCA_036320875.1 Cotoneaster glaucophyllus
CACGGATGGCACATCATTATTTTGGAGAAGTAGTCAGTTTTGATACAACATATAGAACAAACAAATATGAAATGCTATTTGCACCGTTTACTAGAGTAAATCATCACTTTAGTCAATACAATTTGGATGTGCCTTTTTATAAGATGCGACAGAGAAAATATTTTTATGGTTTTTTGAGACATGTTGGAAGCTATCGGGAGTTGTCATCTAGTATCTATACTCACAAATCAAGATTTGGCAATGAGAGCAGCAATCACAAGTATTTCCTAATACTCACCATCGTCTTTGCCTTTGGCATATTAAGAAAAAATTTGCTGAAAAATTGTCACATATATACTATAAAAAATAAAATTTTATGATTGCAATGAAAAAGTGTATTAGGTCGACATACATAATAGAGGAGTTTGAACAACAGTGGAAAAACTTGATAAAGGAGTATGAATTAGAAGAAAATGAATGGCTTGCCCAACTCTATATGGAATACGTGAGTAGTGGGTGCTAGTTTATAATCGTGGCACATTTTTTGCTAGGATGAATACAAATGGACATAGTGAGGGTATCAATTCATTTTTGATGACTTTGTTACATCAACAACAAATCTTAAAGAATTTGTTGTCAAGTATGAGCAAGCCCTTAATAAGATTGTGACAAAAGAAAGTGCTGAAGATTTTGTTTTGAAGCATAACTACTGTATTGTGGATCATGATGACTTCCTTCTGAACCATCGACTAAGTTTATACTAAAAAAATGTTTGAAAAGTTCAAGGAAGAATGGATAAATGTCAATCGGCTCAATGTTGAAGATAAGGGAAGTGTCAATCAATTTCATATGTATGTAGTCGGGAAAAAAATTGGTGAAGTTGAAGAATTTTTAGTTAAGTTCAATCTACAAACCTATGAGGGCACCTGTGAGTGGGAAAATTTTGAGATTGTTAGAATTCTTTGTCAACAAATTATTAAAGTTCTTGTTCATCTCGACATTGATGTCATACCATCCCACTTCATTATGGAAAGATGGAAGCAAGTTGCAAATAAGTTTAGGGTTATAGATTCAAAAGAATTGGTAGGAAATGACGGTCAAGAATAAGCAGAGGCATTGAGACGTAGCCATATGTGTCGTAGAGCTAGTAAATTAGCTTGTTGTGCAACATCTTCAAATGAGGCATATACAATCTACGTGGAACTTTTAGATGAATTGTCCAAAATACTATCTCAAGTTGAAGTCAATATTGTGTCGGATGAAGAAGCTTCTAAGGTTCCAACCAATGATTTAAAAAATCCTCGTGATGATCCAGATCAGTCTATTAACAACGCTTATCAAACATTGCTTTTGGATTCAAATATCTCAAAGATCAAAGGTAGAAAAAAAGGATGATAATAGTTGAGGAAATCCAGTAGTTCCAAAAGGATAAAAAAACAGTCTTGGGTTATCTAGGAAAAAAAGGACAGGCAATGTCAAACATGTAAGATGATTGAGAGTGGACATGATACAAGAAATTGTCCAAAGAGAAGAAAAAAAAAAGATTGATTCAGCAAATTAAACCAAGACAAGTCAACTTATTTATTTTGAATTAGTTTTAGTTTATTGGATGTACCATTTTAATAATTTTCATGTTTTAGTCAACTCACATTATCTTTTTCAATATCTTATCGTTCTCTACACTATGAAGAATGTTGTTGATCAGAGGATTCGGAGAATGACAATCATGAAGAATGATGCTAATTTTTTGTCATCGTCAAGATAATAATCCAGTTTTTAATTTCTATGGCACTTACATGAAGTTTATGAATTTAGAAACAAATTTAAAACCAAGGCAAATAAAAACCTCTAGGCTGCCTAAGCGCAGGGGGATTGTTCCCTTTTTCATTTTCAGCTCCATTGGCGTTTACCTTGATCGGTGAAGCAGGGGACGAGCCAAAGCTTGCCTCGACTGAGGTGGGTTTCTTAGGTGGGATTTGGGTTTCTTTGGGAAGTGAGGAGCAGAAAGCAGCGGAGAGGGAGAGTGAGGGATGAAGATGGAGAAGAACGGAAGAAGTAGAGCTCGTTTGGATTTGCTTTTAAAATGACTGAAAACGTTTTTGGTGAAAACATTTTTGGAACCAATTCTTAGTAAAAATACAAGTGAATTCTGAAAAATCACTTAAAGTGCTTTCTTAAAGAAGCACATAACTTGTGCTTCTTCCATAAAGCACTTTAAATGCTTTTGGAACAAAAAAACATTTTCTCTAAAAACGTTTTCAGTCATTTTAAAAACACATCCAAACTAGTCCGTAGTGTTATTAACTTACAAGATTATAAAAAATGTCATTATAAGGGACAAAAATAAAGTCGTTTTAGGCTTAAAAGGAAAGTACAAAAACGACATCGTTTTAGTGGTTAAATCGGTTCGATTCGTTTTTTGAACAACTAAAATTGAAACCAAACCAACCAATTTCGGTTCGGTTTGGTTTGGTTTTTTAAATTCGGTCAAGTATTTGGTTCAGTTTTTTAAACGCATTCCTAGATGCAGCTCATGACATATTTAAGGGTCACTACAATAATCGAGCCTGGTAAATCTTCAATTTCATCGGATTTTACCTCACACACCCGAATAAGTAACTTATTACCAAGGTTCTAAAAGACGCTAGGCGCTAGTCGGGCGGCGAGCTGGGGCCTAGCGCCTAGGCGGCTAGGCGGGGACTAGGCGGGTGCCTAGGCGGACTAGGCGGATTTAAGTAAATCTATTATATTTTGTGTAAATAAGTGTCCATTTATACTTAAAATATATATAATTTCATTATAAACTACAAAATAGAATAACATATATATTATGAGGTATTGGAACGTAATGAAAACATAGAAAACATGCATATAATGTGTATTCATTTAAGTATTCAACAAGTCACTTACAATTTATTGGAAAAAATAAAATGCAAAATGAAAGTTATCTATTTTATGTCTAAGTGAGTTGCAACCTAGGCGGATCTGGGCGGGCTAGGCGGGTGCCTCAGCAGGTCTAGGCGCCCTTTCTTAATTTTCAAACGCCTAGGCATTAATCGGGGCGGTGGCCAACTGCCTAGCGTCTAGGCGGGGATTTTTAGAACAATGCTTATTACTATATTTAAGGTGCTTGCTATCTGACAACAGCTAATAAGTAACACAACTGATAAACATGATTTTCATACCATAGCTCTTACATTTTCTACAAGTCTGCATCACAAAAGTAGTAAATCCTTTACAGGTATCAAGGTACTAAACATTCAGCCAGAAAGATGCAGAAAACAGCTAGGGCGTTAACACCCCTCCAGGAGGTTCCCATCAACAAACCAGATGTCTAAGTACGACTTTATTTGCAGACTTGGATGACAGAAATCCAAATCTTAGCATCTCATATGCCATTAAGGGTAACCACAACTTCCCGTGCTGTAGGATAGTCACGATGCTCACACAACCATATTCCCTAAAGCAGCATCAATACAAGGAAAAGTTATACAAATTCCATAAGCTATAACACACCGGAAGTTCCAAAATTTTGGTTTATTAGAAAGCCAATGCGCCGGAAACAGAATTTGAAGGAGGGACTGTTAGCCAAAGAGTAATTCGATAGAGCCATTAATTGCCTCACTCAAGTTCTCTTACAAGTTAAAAGCCTTGCTGAAATCTTAAGAAAAGGCCTATGCATATCTTATCTATCATTCTGTTCTCAGGAGCTAATACTCAATAATCAACTTACACAACCAAATACAACAAGTTTCCGCCTAGTCAAGCTGCTTACAGTAAGGTCTGTAAAATATTTCACCAGGCATTAACGCCATTGACCACCGGCATTCAAAACATTCTACACAAGGCATTTCTATTCTTTTAACCTACATGATCTGTCCATATAAAAATAGTTCTAGCCTTTACAGACACTACAACGGTAGTAGGGAAGAATGCTTAGAATGTAAGTGTTCCCACAACAAGTTCTTTTGCAGCTAGTAATTTATTAAGTACAACTCTGCGGTTCACCTTCCCTTATCATGATGCATTTCTATTTTCCAGAATTTACTTTTTAAGTTCTATTCCTACAGTGAATAATGAGCCGTTGTCCAAGATATGTATTACGCAGAGCATAGGTGAAGATCTTTCTATTATAAACCATGATTACAAGATTGAGAGGTCCAAGCCATTTACGAGTAGAAAACTTGGAAAAGTTGAATAATGGTTTAAACTTTCACATACCTGCCAAGTTCCCATGTTAAGCTTTCCATTTGTAATTGGAACCCTGCATGAGAAGAAGGAATATGTAAATGCCACCGAGGCCGTAAATTCCTAATAGCACATATAAACACTTGAAACAAGCTAGTAAGATATCCTTACATCAGTGTGCAGCCAAACATGGATGATTTAATATGCGCTGGCATGTCATCTGGTCCTGTAAAACTCAGATAACTCAGTATCAGCATTTGGAAGAGATGGAAGCTGTGGACTGAATGACTGAAATGGAATGGAAATAGCAACCTTCAAGGGTATGCTTCCACGGTGCAGAGTTCCCCTGAAAATAAATGAAGACGAAAACATCATATAATGCTTGCTAGGGCTAGTGCTGGTGCTAGTGCCACATGTGATCATATCACACAGGAAAGGAAGCAAAACGAAACTAAGTAACCTCAGGAACGATGGTATTGAGGAATGTCTCCGTATCGTCACGAACATCAGAGTCGTAATTCTCATTGATAGTAAGAGAAGCACTTGTGTGCTGCACTGCAATATTAGCCACACATGACATGTTAATATAATTCAAAACAACCAAAAAACAAGTATCGAAAGAAAGGAGTATTAGGCAGGCAAAGTTACAGAAGAGATGGGCAAGGCCACACTTGAATTGTGACAAGTCCTCCCCAATTTCCTTCACTATCTGAAATACAAGACATGTTTCCTGAATTCCACGACAGATTTCAATTCAGATTTCAAATCAAGGCTTACCTTGGGGGTGACAAGATGACAACCCCTCTTCAGAGGAGGCAGAGTTATGGTCTTCTGGGCCCACTTGGGACCACCGGCGGCTATCATTGGAAGTGAATCGCCGGCCGTGCCTCCGCCTCTGCTACTCGGACTCACCAAAGAACACTTTACTGGCACTGATACTGATACTGATACTGATACTGAGCACTGCATTTGCATTTTGATTGCCATTAGAACCAATAAAATCTTATAAAGCAGGCTTTTGATTTCATATCTGCCGCACATTCTTCCCTCCCGGGTCCACGCCCACAAGCAATGAAAGACCAAGATGCTAATGTCCACTCAAAGCCTTGGACAAAAGGGATTGAGTGCCAGGTTTAAAAGTATTTTTGATACAATGAAAATTGAAACTTCCCGGCCCTTTAGAAAATCGCCCTAAACCCACCAAAGACAAAAACAACCGAGCCCAACAAATATTTGCCAATAGCCCAAACCAATAGCAACAAGAAGCACATCTATTCACTCTCTCTCTCACAGGGCTCGTGCTGCTAAAACCCTACACCCTTTTGACTGCATTTTTCAGATCACATTTCATCCGCAAACCCCTGCAATGGCTTCAGCCTGCAGGCAATTCGCCAACAGAGCACCCCTATCGTCCATCCGATCCTCCGTCCCAAAATCTTCCGCTTCACGCTCCCCTCTCCCCACCGCCTCATCCCCTCTTCGCCGTTTCTCGCTCTCTAGGTCTGTTTTTGGTGCCCATTTTTTACTTTTTATTTGTTTACGTTCTGGGTTTGGATTTTTGCTTTGCGTTTTATTTGTGGCAGGTCTCCGGGTGCGTTGGGATGCGTTCAGTCACTACTGCCACTCCACAGCGCGGTGGCGGCGGCGAGGCTGACGTCGTCGCTGAGCACTACATCGAGGAGTTGCCGAGCGCTCTCACAGGGTACTCTCTGCCGCACCTCTCCCGGCCTCTAATAAAACATTTTGCTTTCTTTTCTGACTGTGAGTCACTTTTGCTTCTATCACCATTGTATTAATAATTGTAATTCTTTCGATCCCATGTCTTCGTTTTCGTCTTTGCTCACATGGGTTCTCATCAAAATTTGAGCTTTACATTGTTGTTTCAGTAGAGTGATGCATTTGAACAGACTTGGTTGATTAGTAAATCCCCCCTTGTTGCATTTTTGTGTGCGGTGGAACCCTGTCGTGAAATTTAACTGAATGTCCCTTGTACACTTCGGAGATGATTACGGTCTAGAATAGGAGTTACAAAATTTTGGGTAACCGAAACTGGGTTGTTGTGTCTTTGAAACTAAGAGCACTCTCTATGTAAGATTGGCTCACCGGGTTTCCTTTAGAGCTTGTTGGGGGGTGTCCTGGCTATTCAACGAGGTTGTAGTTTTGAATTTTGATAATAAGAAAATTGAAGGAAATGAAATCCAAGGGGGATGTGCTTTTGATAGGGTGTGTTATCTGACTGGAATATTTGGTTCCTGCAGGCACATAATGTCCATTATGCTTGAACCTGCTAGTTAAGGCCTGCTGCTGTCATTATCAAGTACGAAACTATTAATTTCCCCCAAAAACCCTAAAAATGCTTTACTATGTTAGTTCGGAGGCTTCTATTTTGTGTATCCTTTGATTTGGTCAGTTTTGATGATTGTACCTGCACTTGCCGCATTTTGGCCTGTGTTATGTGCATGCACAATATGATGAAATGTTTTCCATTAGGCTGTAGTGCGCTTAATTTATCATATTCTCGCCATTTTATGACGATATCTGTTGAGTTTGCAAGTGTGATGCTAATAGGGCAATAAGATACAATTTTATGGACATAATAAAAGAAAACTTGAAGTACAAACACTTTGGCTTAAGTTTGTCCAACTTATATCGTATGCCATGTCTACATAAATAAGCATGCTTTGATAACATAGCTGCTCCTTGTCCCAGATGGCATTGATGGTACGTGCGACATGTATGCTGTATATGGAGGTGGGCCCTGCATTTTTGCTCATCGTGTCTGACTTAAAACATTGACGAAAACTAGATATACGTACATGTTGATTTAGGGTTTAGTGGATGCTACAATTGAGTTTGCCTTTGCTGTAGCACATCTTTGAAATGCCCACATGATCACATTTACGTTTTTGTGGAGTCGTTCTGATTGGGTTCTTTAATTAAAGAAATTTGGAATGCAACAATCTCTGCATTATTCTTTCTTATAGAGGGTTTCAGTTTGTATTCCTAATTTGAGCCTTTGTATTGTTTGATGATCCAGAGCTTGGTCTGTCAGTTCCCAGGTGATTTGTAGCGGAGGCTCTCGTCGTTACAAGAAGTTACCCTGCACAAGAATGATAAGCAAACATTTTGTAGTTTTATTTATTCAAAACCCTTACTGAAGCTAAAATTGATTCGTCCTACAAGATCGGATGCCACAGCTAGCTTGTTGCAAATGTGATGTACCCGCACCAGCATTCGTGACATTTACTATTTTGGTTGTGTCATTTTTCTAGAGGCAAATTTCACAAAGAAGATGTGGCCTCTCGTGGGTCACTCGCAATTTTTCAAGAGTTTAGATTTTGTTCATTTGTCGCGGTTTTGTGTTGAATTTTTTTTTTAAGTAAAAACAAAAAAGAAGAGTCAATCCTAACGGAGCAAAACTAGATACGGAGAAAGATATAACTATGAAGCTGCATGCCATAGTGTGTTTGGAAGTGCTTTTAAAATGATTAAATGCACTTTTATTTGAACTGCTTCTGAAACAAATCTTTCGTAAAAATGCAATTGAATTATGAAAGAACTCTTTAACTGCTTCTTGGAAAGATATAACTATGAAGCTGCATGCCACAGTGTGTGGAAGTGCTTTTAAAATGATTAAATACGTTTTTGTTTGAACTACTTTTGGAATTAATATTTAGTAAAAATGCAAGTGAACTCTGATACAACGCTTTAACTGCTTCTTCCAAGAAGCACTTAACTGGTGCTTCTTCCAGATGCACTTCAAGTGCTTTTGAAAGAATAACACTTCCACCAAAAGCACTTTTAGTTATTTTAAAAGCATTTCAAGCGAGCATACATATTGCTTAACAAACAAACCGATGCAACATTTACAATTGAGAAAAGTTGTAGTAATTTCGAAACCACGAAGAACAAAGAAACATATTTGTGCCGTGATAACAAGATGGATAATATATACAATGTGAAAATATAAGCATTCATAAAGTGTGACTGTTAAGAGTTGAATCTCACATCGAGGAAAAGATGACGCTTGCATGTGCTTATAAGTAATTAGGTTACTCCTCGTATTGTCAATTAGTTTTACGGTAAAAATCCAACTTTTATCAGTGACGAAAAAACATTAATCCTTTTAACAGTTGTTCACCTTGTGTATGTTTAATTACCTTACTGTTTGTTGCTTGTTTTTCTTCTTGTTCCTTTTGTTTCAGCATACTCGCATCTTTCTGGAATGACCTACAGATGGCAGACTTGCAGCTGATTCGAAGCTGAGGGTGGATTATTCAAGAGTTTCTTCTATTAGTTTGCCGAATTCGACATACAAAAACATACAATACCAGTACAGTATATAATACGTGCAGCTAATGTTGTACCATTCGTTAATGTTATTTTCCGAAGTGTCTTGTATTTTTATGTTATTTTGAAGATTTGTAATCTTAACTTACTCTTCGACCAACTTTTTAAACTTAATGTATCATCTTAAAAAATGAAACTTTGAGAAACTCTAAACCCGAAATCCTAATCCCTAATCATCTTAAAAAAATTATTATCTCAATTATTTATTTCTATCTTTTGCTATTGATTAATCATCATCAATGAGGAAAACAATGGGTTGTTGATCAACCATCAATTTATGTTTCCGGACACAATATAGGCAACTCACTTTGTATATTTGACATGGAGACATGGGAGCTGCTACATTTGAATTAGCTTAGAGTTGTTACTTTTGCTGGAGATAATTTAATATTGAGTGGCGTAGCAAATGGAGCTTGCTACCACCTTTGGTATGTTCAATAGAAATGCTCTCTAGACATATTGATTGTTTTTATGCACAATATTTCAGCTCCATTTGAAGTTATGAAACCAAGTTATTATTTATATAAATCTTTACTTGGATATTGTTTGGACCCAAAATTACGCTATCGGCCCGAGTAATTGAGGCCATTGAATGAGCAGAAATTTAGACCGTTGAATGACAAAGTGGTTGAGATGATTTTAAATTATTATTGAGAAGTAATATTATGGTTTTAATCATGATATTATCTCTTAGTAATATATTAAATTATTTAAACCTAATATTTGTCATTATCCCAATTGATTCGCAAGACGATGGAGCATGGGCATATGGCTTTCATGCATGATCACGGCTGAATTTGGCATGAGGGTTCGATTAGAATTGTTGGGATGCATGGTCTTCGTGTATGCATAGGTAACATTCAGATGGGATAAGTTCCAGTGGCAAATTGGATAGATATCTGCAACGTGGAGAGCATCAGGGCAATTTGTCAAGAGTCCTAATACATTACTACATTGTTGGCAAATGGATATTGATTGGCACAGATATTAATGCATGCATAAAGATGAGGATGCCAAATTGGATTTGGTCAGCCACCTGTGCTTGGCATTGGTTAGCCATACATACATATTATTGGCATAGCATAAAGAAATATGATCCTCGGCTAAAGGATAAGAGATATGGCGCACAGCTCAGATGCAATTTCACAAGGTAGAATTCAATTAGGACTCTCCATGAGTATCATGCCGCGCCAAGCAGTGGGGTTTAATCTTCGCTATAAATAGAAGAGGGAGTAGCAACGAAGGGACGACCTCCAACTCAACACACAAACTGCCCTGCGCAAACCCTCGCTCTACGCGAAACCTCTCAAACACTTTGAGATTTTTATTTTCTTTTTTCGCCGACACATCTTCAGTTTGGATAAACAACACTGTGGAGGCAACCGGTAAACATCTTCAGTTTGGATAAACAGCACTGTTGTCGTAGAATCAGCCGACCGCGAAGCACCTTCAGTTTGGATAAACAGCACTGAGTCGAGGCCGACTGGTTATCTATCCAAGTCTCGGTCGAGAAGGATTTTCGAATCCTTATTGGCAGAGGTCATCTCATCAGCCTTCTCGGCGAAGTGAGGTGTTACAGGTTACTACATTCGGCACATTGAAAGCCGAATTTGATATTGAATTTCGCAGAACTAGCAGCCTTGTCTTCAGGCTCTAGAACCCAAAGGCCGAGGCGTGTTCCTTCCTTGGCCGCAATCGCAAGATTCAGAAGTCAGCAGCGCGCTCAACGCCACATCCACATATTTTACTCATCGGCCGAGCTCGGCCGTTGAGTTGGCACGCCCCACACACAACCGAAGGACGTAGTTAGCTCATTAGTTACTCGACCTGCGCGCCACGTAAGCTTGGTAGTTTTTAAGGTCAACAGATATATAGATCACATTAATTTGATGCGACAAGTAAAATGATTTTTTTTGCTTTTGAAAGAAAAGTTTAAAAGTGCATCTAGATTATTTAAGTGCTTTCTGGAGTAAGACGTTTTAAATGATTTTTCACAATGTACTTGGGTTTTTAATAAAAAAATTGAATGAAAAGTGTTTTTCCAAAAGTGGTCATTACTTCTTATCATCATTAATCTCATAACAATAAATGAATAAAATACTTAAAACCACAAATTAATTTCTCATAACGTAAACATCCAATGAATAAGTTAATAATAAATATAAGAACTAATATAATATAGCCCTAAAATAAATTGGTGTATTAAAGACATCATGAAACCACCAATTAACTGTAAATCATAAATATTTGAGCGATTCTTCAATTTTTTCTTCAAGATGATTTTATGCAGATCATTAACCTTTACATTCACATTCGGATATGTCCTTTACTTGTGATGTTATTGAGGATGGATTTGGATCCTCTCCTATGTTATTGAGGATGGATTTGGATCCTCTCCTGAGCACAAGGAGAGGATCTTCCTGACCAAAGAGTGTGGATCGTTGGATGAAAATCCAACGGCTATAATTATTATAACTTTAAAGGAATTTCTCTGTTTGTAGCCGTTGAATTTTCATCCAACGGTCCACACTCCTTGATCAAGAGGATCCTCTCCTTGGGCTCAGGAGAGGATCCAAATCCATTGAGGATATCGTCTACCTCATCACGAAGAGGTCTGAACCGAAACCAAAACACGAATCGAATCGAACCGCACCGAACGTTTTGGTTTTGCGGTTTTGAAACGGTTTCGGTTTCAAAACCGAACCGCGGCAAAGAAAAAGGTTTGGCTTCGGTTTTGGGTTTTCAAAACCGCACCGAAACCAAAATCAAAACCGAAACCGCACCATATAATAAATAAATGTTATATTTTAAACTTTTAATTAGTTCAACTAGGTTATAGGTTTGGTTTTGCGGTTTTGGGTTTGCACTTTGACTCTGACTGCTTCTATGGGATTTGATCTATAGTTACCAGGTCCTCAGCACCAGGAAGGTTTCCTCTTTTCGCAAGACTCACTGCAACTTTGCAAGCCCCAAATTGTTTAACTGCAAAATCCCCAAACAATAAATTAAAACCCAACAATTTCTTTTCTCCAGTAGTCAAAAGCACAAAACGATTCAAAAGCATACCTAACCACTAACAAATGGTACAATTGTTTGTTCATTTATAGTGGCAAGTAAGACCTGGCCTCGCCTATTGATTGCAAAAAATCCCCCAACAGTTGAAGCTTCAGCTGTCAAAAATATAGGATCTGGACTGATTCGATTTCTATAAACTGCAATTGCTGTCTCTAGGTCATATACAAATAAAAGTCCAAGCTTTGTGATAACATATATCAACCCATAGTTTTCCGATATCTGAAATCAAGAAGAGAAAAAAAGAATGTAGTTTGATTGATAGGCAAAATATATGGGATAAATCAAAGTAATAACAGCCAAAAGTTAGACCTGCATTGATACTGGAAAGTCATCAGCAAAATCCAGTGGAAATAATAAATCTGCTTGCTTCTTAGTATATGATGGTTTTCCTGATGACAATTCTTGATGTGTTTATTAATTATTATGAAATGCAATTCTTGATGTGTTGGATTTACACTTTCTTTATGTGATTTGCACACTTTAAGACCGTCTTATGCATAAATATGTGTATATTTTAAATTGACATTTTTTTCTCAAAAACCAAACCAAAACCGTTTGAAACCGCACCGAACCGAACCAAATGGTTTGGTTTCATTTTGGTTTTGGCTTCAAAACCGCACAGCAAAAAGTTTCGGTTTCGGTTGCGGTTTCACTCGAAACCGCACCGAACCGCACCGTGCCCACCCCTAATGGCAACAAAACTCTGCGAAGCACAACCCAAGTCGACAAAATCACCTCTTGGTTGTAGAGGGACTTTGGCATGGCTCATACTATGCCGGGAAAGAATTTGGTTCAAACGAAATGATTTGTCGCCAAAGAGGTTAGTTTTTGTTTTAGTATACAATATAATTTGAAGTCTTGATATCTGTCAACTTGATTAGGTTACAAATTGGTGGTCTCATGTTCCTCCCAAAGATGACGAGCTCAATGCCTAATAATAATTGGTTCATTATTTACTTAACTCAAATCCTCACGCCTCAAATATAGTTGTATTAAAAAAAAAGTTGCACTACCAACATTTACATAAACAAAATACAATTATATACAACTCAATCATCCTTTTGTACTAATTGTTCAGTACACAGAAAAACCAAAACATTTTGGAACCTATAGCATTCTTTGGACTAAATATCCTTTCATTCTTGCAGCCATCAAGAATATTATAAAACATTTGAAGTTAACTCCAGTGGTGTTGGAAAGTCAAGGAGATCTTACCTTATAAGGATTGATTTAGAAAAGAAATTGATTTGTAATTTATATGTAATTGATACATTAGTTAGTTTCCTTTGTTGTTGTAAACACGAATTTTTCCTGAAACGAAACGCGACAAGAACCAACGTGTACAAAGTAATATTTGTATTTTTTTGATTTGTTTTTGGGTTACAATCTCTTTTTAGCTTGATCCTCTGATTCGATCTCCGTAAGGTGTTGATTTGGTGGATTGGTTGTTGATCCGAAGGGCCGTCGGGGCTTGATCTTTGGATGAACAGTTCTTCAAGGGCCTTTGGAGGGCTTGATCTTGATGAACGAGGATGTGTGGATTTGTTGAACGGATCTTCAAAGGGCTTTTGGGCTTGATCTTTGAAGATGGATGAACAAATCTTCAAGGGCTTTTGAGGCTTGATCTTCGAGGTGGATGAACGGATCTTCAAGGGCTTTTGAGGCTTGATCTTGAAGGTGGATGAACGGATCTTCGAAGGGCTTTTGGGCTTGATCTTCGAGGATGGATGAACGATGCTTCGAAGGGCTTTTGAGGCTTGATCTTCGAGGTGGATGAACGGATCTTCAAGGGCTTTTGAGGCTTGATCTTGAAAGTGGATGAACGGATCTTCAAGGGCTTTTGAGGCTTGATCTTGAAAGTGGTGAACGGATCTTCGAAGGGCTTTTGGGCTTGATCTTCGAGGATGGATGAACGATGCTTCGAAGGGCTTTTGAGGCTTGATCTTCGAGGTGGATGAACGGATCTTCAAGGGCTTTTGAGGCTTGATCTTGAAAGTGGTGAACGGATCTTCGAAGGGCTTTTGGGCTTGATCTTCGAGGATGGATGAACGATGCTTCGAAGGGCTTTTGAGGCTTGATCTTCGAGGTGGATGAACGGATCTTCAAGGGCTTTTGAGGCTTGATCTTGAAAGTGGTGAACGGATCTTCGAAGGGCTTTTGGGCTTGATCTTCGAGGATGGATGAACGATGCTTCGAAGGGCTTTTGAGGCTTGATCTTCGAGGTGGATGAACGGATCTTCAAGGGCTTTTGAGGCTTGATCTTGAAGGTGGATGAACGGATCTTCGAAGGGCTTTTGAGGCTTGATCTTGAAAGTGGTGAACGGATCTTCGAAGGGCTTTTGGGCTTGATCTTCGAGGATGGATGAACGATGCTTCGAAGGGCTTTTGAGGCTTGATCTTCGAGGTGGATGAACGGATCTTCAAGGGCTTTTGAGGCTTGATCTTGAAAGTGGTGAACGGATCTTCGAAGGGCTTTTGGGCTTGATCTTCGAGGATGGATGAACGATGCTTCGAAGGGCTTTTGAGGCTTGATCTTCGAGGTGGATGAACGGATCTTCAAGGGCTTTTGAGGCTTGATCTTGAAAGTGGTGAACGGATCTTCGAAGGGCTTTTGGGCTTGATCTTCGAGGATGGATGAACGATGCTTCGAAGGGCTTTTGAGGCTTGATCTTCGAGGTGGATGAACGGATCTTCAAGGGCTTTTGAGGCTTGATCTTGAAGGTGGATGAACGGATCTTCGAAGGGCTTTTGGGCTTGATCTTCGAGGATGGATGAACGATGCTTCGAAGGGCTTTTGAGGCTTGATCTTCGAGGTGGATGAACGGATCTTCAAGGGCTTTTGAGGCTTGATCTTGAAGGTGGATGAACGGATCTTCGAAGGGCTTTTGGGCTTGATCTTCGAGGATGGATGAACGATGCTTCGAAGGGCTTTTGAGGCTTGATCTTCGAGGTGGAACGGACAGAACTTCGAGGAGCCTTGGGGCTTGATCTTTGATGAAGAACGGACAGAACTTCGAGGAGCCTTGGGGCTTGATCTTTGATGAAGAACGGACAGAACTTCGAGGAGCCTTGGGGCTTGATCTTTGATGAAGAACGGACAGAACTTCGAGGAGCCTTGGGGCTTTGAACTTTGATGAAGAACGGACAGAACTTCGAGGAGCCTTGGGGCTTTGAACTTTGATGAAGAACGGACAGAACTTCGTTGATTCTTCGGGATTTGCTTGAGAGCGTTTGGAGTTTTAGAGCTTCAACGCTTTTGTGTAATGTGAATTGGTGTCTTGAAATGAATGAATTGGCTTCCTATTTATAGAATTCCAAAACTTGATTTTTGGGTTTTAATAATCAGATGAAATAAGTCACTTCTGCCAGGCGTTGACATGTGTCCTGTTTGATGACTTTTCTGAGTTATTTTGATTTTTCGTTGATTCACATGCTATGTATAAAATTTATGTGATACATGAGCGTTGAAATTTTAATTTTTGGTCAACATTTATTTCACGAAATTTCGATGTCTACAAATGCCCCCACTTCAAGGCGCGTCGCATACTTGTGCTTGTCACTTGTAGGCGATGTGTTTTGAAGTTTCTTAATGTAGATGTCAATCCAAGGGCCGTCGGGGCTTGATCTTGAATTGGACTGGAAATTTCTTCAAGGGCCGTAGAGGCTTGAATCTTGATTTTTGTGCTGCAAATTTCTCCAAGGGGCCTGAGGGCTTGACCTTGGACTGCAAATTTCTTCAAGGGCCGTAGAGGCGTGAATCTTGATTTTTTTGTGTTGCAAGTTTCTTCAAGGGCCGTAGAGGCGTGAATCTCGAATGAACTGCAAATTTTTGTGGTTTCGGGCTTGGTCAGGTACTACACAAACCATATAGTAGGAGTTCCTCAAGTCGCCGAGCTAGGAGATCTCGGGTTCCGGTTGATCATTCTCCTTCTACTTGTCTCTCATTTAGCAACGAGGACAAAGAAAAGGAGAGGGAAGAGAGACGATATGAGATACTCTTGCTTTCAACGAAGTGGCCGACGAATCGACACGTGCTTTGTTGTGCTTGTTGACTTTCCACAGCTTTGATCTTGAACTGGGTTGGAGGGCTTTCTGGTTTCCTCCGGATGGATCATGCGATTCTGCAGGAAGGGCATCGTGCTGTAGTGATCTGTTCCAGCTCGTCGTTGAACCTTCTGCTTCAATCTTTTTGCATAGCAGAAGTGGTGCGCAACCTTTGCATTTAAATGGTCCGTCAAAGCACTTGAAGATGAGTACTTGAGAGCAAGGCTCGGTAAGCAACCAGGCAAAGGTTCCGGGCAATCAGTTCCAGATCGGATGTTTGATTTCAGGTTCCGACTGATTGCTTTCTTTCTCCATATCTTGCAGGTAAGAGCAAGGGTAAAGGAAAGAAAAGGGAAAAGCATGATATGAAATACCTTTGCTTTCGACCTTGATGATATGAGATACGTTTGCTTTTGAAGCAGTAACGGATGAACCAACACATATATATTGGTTGCGCTTGTCTCCACATGCTTCAATGTACTAGCTTCACCTGTCTGCCTTATCTGTTCTTCAGGCAGATGTGGTATCTTCCTGGAGGTTTGAGTGGAGGTTTCGACATATTGCTTTTCTTTATCCTTGTCTTGCAGATAAGAGCAGGGACAAAGGAAAGGACAGGGAGATTGCATGCTATGAGATAGCTTTGCTTTCAACCCTGATGATATGAGATACCTTTGCTTTCGAAGAAGTCGTTTTCCACAGATTTAATCTTGAACTGGGCTAGGAGGCTTCTTCTGGTAGACTTGCTACAAATGTCTGAATTTACTCCTTTTACCTGGAGTTGGGCTCGATTCAAGGGTGGTGGACACTTGATCTTGAATTGGGCTTGTGATTTCTTCAAGGGCCGTTGAGGCTTGATCTTGATGAATGGAAACGGGACCACGAGCGGCTTCAGGATTTGGGCATCGGCAAGCAGACACGAGGTGGAAATGATGGCCTGTTTCTTTGTTCAATTTCCCCAATTCATATTGAAGAGGGTCAGGAGATGAATCTTCAAGATTGATGCTTCATTGTCACTCGTCTTGTCTGTTCTCAGGAGATGAATCTTCAAGATTGATGCTTCATTGTCACTCGTCTTGTCTGTTCCCCAGCAGATGAGTACTCGAGAGCAAGGCTAGGTAAGCCATCAGGGAAGGATTTCTCAACAATCCGTTCCTGACTGGGAGCTTGGCTCCGAGTGTCGTTGATCGCTCTCTTTCTCCTTGTCCTGTAGTGAAGAGGGAGGACAAAGAAAAGGTTAGGGGGAAAGCATGATATGAGGTACTCTTGCTTTCGACCCTGCTGATATGAGATACTTTTGCTCTGGTTTGATTTGTTTGCAGAGGTATTCTCGGGAGGAAGAGAGCCAAGCATTTTGAGAAAGCTTTGTTGGGGTTTTGCTGGGAGTGTTACCCTCGGAAGTGAGGAAGGGTTGAGCATTTTTTGCAGGTCTGCCCGTCTGTGGAGGATGAAGGTCGACATATGTAGAATTTTTTATCGACAAGTGGTAATGCTGTTCTTTTACCCTTCTCGGTCACAGCGATGTAGTGAGAGTGGCGGGGTTCACGCGTTTTAACTTTGTCAGAGGCTTTTGACAAAGTGGTCCGTGATTTCCGGAAAGCTGGTGCTGAATCCGACTCTCGAGGTTTGAAAAGCAGTATGCCTCTTCGATTTCTGAGAAAGGCGTCGTGCTGGCGGTCTGGCTCTCGAGATCAGGAGAGTGGCGACAGATTTGATCCGGAAAATCCGGCTTTTAAAATCTCAGAGAGTGGTGCCTCTTCGATTTTTGAACAAACGGCCCGACTTTTGATATTCGGGGAGAGGTGCCTCTTCGATTTTTGAACCGGCGCCTCTGTTGCTTCTTCCTTTATGGAGGCGTCGATGGTGCGCCAAAAGCATGTTCAGAGAGTTGGTTGCTTGTAAAGAATTCCCCTCTTTTGTATCTCTGAGAATTTGATTTCACCCGACCTCTCCTTCCTTCATTATTTTCACAAATGGCTTGCCCATCTGATCATCGTCTTGACTTGAATATTAGTGGAGAGGCATCTGCGTCTCCTCAAGACAATATATGGCGTCCATTTCTCTTATCCCCTTCTGGTCCTCTCACCATTGGGGACTCTGTAATGAAGAATGATATGACTGCTGCGGTGGTGGCCAGGAATATGTCCACTCCCAAAGATAACAGATTACTCGCCGGGCGGTCCGATGAGTTGGCCGTTAAGGATTCTCTGGCTTTCAGTGTCCAGTGCGCGGCTTCTGTTTCTAATATGGCCCAGCGCCTATTTGCTCGAACCCGCCAAGTTGAATCATTGGCGGCTGAAGTGATAAGTCTCCAACAAGAGATCAGAGGGCTTAGGCATGAGAATAGACAGTTGCACCGGCTTGCACATAACTATTCTACAAACATGAAGAGAAAACTTGACAAGCTGCAGGACTCCGATGGTCAGTCTTTAAGTGATCATCAGAGGTTTGTGGGTTTGTTTCAAAGGCATTTAAGGCCTTCGTCTTCTGGAGCTTCGCCGAGTGTTGAGGCTCAAAATAATCAACTTCCAGCGCCTCCTGGGGTTCCGCCGAGTAATGAGGCGCCACCTGGCCAATGAAGGCTTGTTTGCACATTCTTTTTTTTTTTTTTTTTTCTCTCATGTAAAATGTACATTTATGTAAATTTTCAGAGATGTCAATAAATGAGTTTTATTTCATTCAATGGATATCTCTTCTTTTTTTTTTTTTTATATATATTATATATATATTTTTCTTTTCTTTTGCTTTCCTGGTGCATGCCAGCACCATTCTTTTTGCTTTGATTTTTTCTGTAAGTGGCACAGACACCATCATTTTCTTTTGTTTTTTTATTTCTTCTTTTCTTTTCTTCCACATGGTGCCAAATGCATCATCATTGTTTTTTGTTTTTTTTTTTTTTTTTTTTTTTTTTTTTTTTTTTTTTTTTGCAGATGGATGGTGCAGGTGGGATATTTTTTCTCTTTGCAAGTGGGTTGCTGTGCTGTAATGTAATACTGAAGACGGTGGAGCTGGTGCATGGATCAAACGACTGAGAAGCGCTGAGGCTCCACCATTTTTTTTTCTTTTATATATGGTGCTCCGCAAGACTGGATTTGTGGGTGAAAACCCAGGTCGAGTCCGAGAGAAGGCGAAGGAGGAGGAGCTGCATGTGCTGCTGGAGCTGACCGGCTAGTCGTTTGACAGCGGTCACTGAGCATAGCCGCTGAGCACAACCATCAAGCACAACCACTGAGCACAACCACCGAGCACAACCACCACCACCAAGCTTTTGAAGCTGCTGGAGCTGACCGGCTAGTCGTTTGACAGCGGTCACTGAGCATAGCCGCTAAGCACAACCACCAAGCACAACCACCCAGCACAACCATCGAGCACAACCATCCAGCACAACCATCGAGCACAACCATCGAGCACAACCACCGAGCACAACCACGAGCGATGGAGAGCAAGAGATGAAGCAGGAGGGGCTGCATGTGCTGCTGAAGGCTGCTGCTTCTTCAATGGAGGGAAGAAGAGAAGGCAATCGCCAGCAACCTCTTTTGTCGAACTGCTTAGTTGGAAGAGACGATGCTCCTGGAAGTAGCGGTGCGGCGGTTGGAGAAGGAGGAGAGAGAGGGAGTGCGGCCGCGGGAACAATCTAAGCAACCTGCTCGATCTCGATCCGCGTGTACGGTTCCGATTCAGCGTCTGGTTTAAGTTCAACAGCTCAGGTTCTTGTTGTGGTCGTTCTAGCATTACCTGGTCATCTCTCTCCGCCGCCGAGTCAACGGCGTCGTTTTGAGTTTCGACGTTGCCCGCCTGCTGCTCCGATCCCGACTGAGTGAGTTGTGGCGGATGTAGATTGAGAAGAAGGCCATGAGGAAGAGGGCGACGATCTCGAATGCCTCGGAGCAGATGAGCAGATCGGCGGTGGAAGTGATTCCGGTGGCTCGGCTGGTTCGATGCGCAGCTGAATCAAGCCTGGTATCGGGACCTGAGAACTGGGTTCTCTTCCGCCGTTTCTTCTGGTGTTTGGCGGGGACGCGGAGGTGATTGGGCCTGGATTTGGAGGAGCACGGCGAGAAGAGTTCCGGCGATGGCTTGGCGCACCTGGAGCTGAAACTCATCGATCACATCAGCTGGAACTCCTCCATTACTACCTCCATAGAAGCTGTTGATTTCTTCTTGGTTTCTGAGCTCGGAGATAGCAGCCCAGGAAGCGGAGGTAGGCGAAGGGCGCGTGGAATTACGGGAGCGGGTCCATCGCGATGATGCAGGCGAGGAGGCTGAACGCAGTTGAGTGGTTCATGGTAGAGCTCAGGAAGTGGAATGAAGTTGGGTGCGAGGAGAGGACCTTGACCTAGCTTTTGAGAAGTTTGTGGTGGACTGGGCCGGGCTGGGCTTTGGCGGGCTTGGAGTCAAGTGAGGATGACAGGGCCTGTGGCTGGTGCCTTTGTTGCTGCTGGGCTGCCCCCTTTTGGGCCTGCGGCTCCTCTTTTTTTTTTTTTTTTAACAACTTGTAAAATTTTTTTGTACAAACAAATTGTAATTTATTTTTTTATATGATGATGATTGATCTTTCTTTTTTTTAGTACACATATACATACATACATACATACATACGTGCATACATACATACATGCGTATATATATTTTTTTCTTTTTCTCTTCTCTCTTTTTTTTTTAGGAACTCTCCCTTGCATGGAAAGATGAAGAAGAAACGGAGAGTTTGAAGTCAAGCTTGGTGACCGGCTAGTCGTTTGACGGCGGTCACTTGAAGTTCTTCGTCGACTTTGATCAAGGTGGTGACATTGCCGTCCTTCTTGCCGCTATTTGGAGCTTGTTGCAGCGCATCACTTTCACCTTGTGGGGTTGTGCAAAGACTGCAGCGAGTTTACGCTGTGTATGTCTTTTGTTCACAATTTTCCTCAGTGGTGACCTCGTCGTGCCCCTTGCCGCTTCTTTGAGCTTGTTGCAGCGCATCACTTTCACCTTGTGGGGTTGTGCAAAGACTGCAGCGAGTTTACGCTGTGTATGTCTTTTGTTCACAATTTTCCTCAGTGGTGACCTCGTCGTGCCCCTTGCCGCTTCTTTGAGCTTGTTGCAGCGCATCACTTTCACCTTGTGGGGTTGTGCAAAGACTGCAGCGAGTTTATGCTGTGTATGTCTTTTGTTCACAATTTTCCTCAGTTGGTGACCTCGTCGTGCCCCTTGCCGCTTCTTTGAGCTTGTTGCAGCGCATCACTTTCACCTTGTGGGGTTGTGCAAAGACTGCAGCGAGTTAATGCTGTGTATGTCTTTTGTTCACAATTTTCCCTCAATGGTGACCTCCTCATGCCCCTTGCCGTTTCTTGGAGCTTTGTCGAAGGGCAAATAGAGAGTTGGAGTCAAGCTTGGTGACCGGCTAGTCGTTTGACGGCGGTCACTTGAAGTTTTTCGCCGACTTTGATATTGCCGTCTGGATGAGGAAGAAACAGAGAGCTGGAGTCAAGCTTGGTGACTGGCTAGTCGTTTGACGGCGGTCACTTGAAGTTCTTCGCCGATTTTGATCAAGTGTGATGACTTGTTGCTCCTTCTTGCCGCTGCTTGCCGAAGGGCGTCACTTGATCGTGCGCGGTTGTGCTTTGTTCACAACTGTCCTCGGCGATGACGTCTCCGTCCCTCTTACCGTTGCTTATCGCCACAAGGCTCATAGGTTGCTGTGGGGGAGGCATGCTTGATTTCGACGATTTTATTCTGCTTGTATTTGTAACAGAATTGACTCTTAATAGTCAAATGTTTTAATAAAACCTTAATTTTTATTTTGATGTGACTGAACTCAAAGTTGAATGTTCGAGCTGCCTACGTACCCTTCCAAAAGAAGAGATCAAGTCAAAACGTAGTTCAAATACATATATTTTTTGGTGCCGTTTGCAGTTTCAGCTCGTGCAGGCAAGGAGCGTTGGTGTCGCCTTTTAGGCTCGTGCGAACGAGGAGCATTTTGGTGGTCATGTGCAGTTTCAACTCATGCAGGCAAGGAGCATTGGTGTGTTGCCTTTTATGCTCGTGCAGACCAGGAGCGTTGGTTGTCGCCTTTTAGGCTCGTGCGAACGAGGAGCATTTTTTGGTTGATTTGTCAAGTGGTGTAGGAAAGGCGATCTTCGCAATCTTCATAGCAAGGAGCCTTGACCGAGTGATTGAAGAAGTCTTTGGGGAAATACTCGTGTAAGGAGACAGGAATGCGTGGCTTTTGCTCCATGAGTTCCCCACTGTATCTTGGTTTAGCGGCTTTTGCGCTTCTCTTGGACTTTCTTTTGTTGCGGCGGTGGTGTTTTCTCCCTTGCTCCACCTTTGGCTTTGTGGCTTGTGGTCTTGGCTTCCTTGTCCTTTTGCAGGTCGCCAATGTCCACCTTTCTTCCTCGTTGGTAGGTGCGTCTTGGTCGCTTGCCCCCATCGGTGGTTGTGCAGAAGGTGCCTTGTAACTTGAGCTTTGGCAGGAACGATCGTGAGTCCTTTGGAGGGGAACGGATTTGAAGGATCCAAACATGATCGTAGCGGTGTGTCTTGCGGCTTGCGGTCTTGGTTTCCTCTTTTCTTTGTAGGTTACCAATGTCCATCCTTCTTCATCGTTGGTAGGTGCGTCTTGGTTGCTTGCCCCCAGCGGTGGTTGTGCAGAAGGTACCGTGTGACTTGAGCTTTGGCGGGAATGATCATGAATCATTTGGAGGGGAACAGGACCGAAGGATCCAAACATGATCGTAGCGGTATGCATTGCGGTCGTGTCCTCTAGATTGAGTTCAATCCGGCCTTGTTGTGCCAGCTTCATGATGAGCGTTTTAAGGGTGAAGCATTTATCGACGGGATGGCCTACGATACGATGGTACTTGCAGTACTTTGGATCGTTGACGCGGTGCGTCTCTCTAGGGCGCTTGCACCCCGGTAGCTCGATCACCTTCTTTTCCAGCAGGTCGTTCAATATGGCAACCATATCAGAGTCGGGGAATGGATAAGTCTTCTGCTCGAGCTCCTTCAAGGTGTTTCTGTTCCTGTCTTGGGTGCGGAAAGGTTCGTCTTTCTTCATCTCCTTCACTTTGTTTTTGGAGGACGTGTTGACAGGCGCATATGAGGCTTTGACGGGGGTAGTGCTGGTGGTAGGAGCTTCTTTGGCAGGCTCTTTCCCAGTCTTGTCTACCTTTGGGGTGAACACCTTGAAATCGGTGATCGGCTCCTTCTTCCCATGGTGGGCGATGTTTAGCCGCTTGTCGTGTTGCTTCGGGTTGCCTTTGCCATCGAACTGCATGAACTTTGGCGGCTGGTAACCCCTCGGCATCCTCAAGGCGTCGATCCTCTTGGAGTAAGGCTTTGAGTACAACATGGAGGTATAGGAGCTCCCTTCGTACCGCGCCTTGATGGTGTTGGCGATCATTTCTTGCAGCTGCTGGATAGAAAGAGCTCCCAGAAGTGCCGCCGGTTGGTCTAGTTCCTGCTTTTCTTCAGGCTTCTCCACCGGAGGCTCCTCTTCTTCGGTATCTTTCTTCACGCCAGAGTTGTCTCCTTCCTCGTGTTGCGCTCCCAATCTGTTGGTGAGTGCGGTGATCTGCAAGTCCTTCTCCTCTGCGGATTTTGTGAGCCTTGTGATCGTTTGCTTCATCTGGGCCAGCTTCTCTTCGACTGAAATTGCGCCGATGGTCAGGACTTGTGCAACCAACATACGTGGTTTTCCTTCAACAGCATGCTTTGGTGCTCCTAGCGAGGTCAGGTTGATGACAGGCTCGCGTTTGTGATGTTCACCTTGCTCCCTTGATGGCACAAACTTTGTAGCGGCACGTTGAGGAGTGATTGTGGCGCCAATGGATGCTTCGTTCGTGGCGGAAGTGCTCAGGCTCCTTCCTTTGGTGGTTGTGAGAACAGTGACTTGCAAGTTTTGCTCTTCTGCGGTTTTTGTGAGCCTTGCAACTGTTTCCCTCATTTGAGCCAGCTTTTGTTCAATGGAGGAAGCTCCGATGGTTGTAAGAACGACTTGGCCTTCTTTTGATGCCATTGATTTTGGAGTGTGATTTGATTTTCTTGAACGGAGAAAGAGATGAGAGGTAGAGATTGTCCCACTGGGCGTGCCAAATTTGTAAACACGAATTTTTCCTGAAACGAAACGCGACAAGAACCAACGTGTACAAAGTAATATTTGTATTTTTTTGATTTGTTTTTGGGTTACAATCTCTTTTTAGCTTGATCCTCTGATTCGATCTCCGTAAGGTGTTGATTTGGTGGATTGGTTGTTGATCCGAAGGGCCGTCGGGGCTTGATCTTTGGATGAACAGTTCTTCAAGGGCCTTTGGAGGGCTTGATCTTGATGAACGAGGATGTGTGGATTTGTTGAACGGATCTTCAAAGGGCTTTTGGGCTTGATCTTTGAAGATGGATGAACAAATCTTCAAGGGCTTTTGAGGCTTGATCTTCGAGGTGGATGAACGGATCTTCAAGGGCTTTTGAGGCTTGATCTTGAAGGTGGATGAACGGATCTTCGAAGGGCTTTTGGGCTTGATCTTCGAGGATGGATGAACGATGCTTCGAAGGGCTTTTGAGGCTTGATCTTCGAGGTGGATGAACGGATCTTCAAGGGCTTTTGAGGCTTGATCTTGAAAGTGGATGAACGGATCTTCAAGGGCTTTTGAGGCTTGATCTTGAAAGTGGTGAACGGATCTTCGAAGGGCTTTTGGGCTTGATCTTCGAGGATGGATGAACGATGCTTCGAAGGGCTTTTGAGGCTTGATCTTCGAGGTGGATGAACGGATCTTCAAGGGCTTTTGAGGCTTGATCTTGAAAGTGGTGAACGGATCTTCGAAGGGCTTTTGGGCTTGATCTTCGAGGATGGATGAACGATGCTTCGAAGGGCTTTTGAGGCTTGATCTTCGAGGTGGATGAACGGATCTTCAAGGGCTTTTGAGGCTTGATCTTGAAAGTGGTGAACGGATCTTCGAAGGGCTTTTGGGCTTGATCTTCGAGGATGGATGAACGATGCTTCGAAGGGCTTTTGAGGCTTGATCTTCGAGGTGGATGAACGGATCTTCAAGGGCTTTTGAGGCTTGATCTTGAAGGTGGATGAACGGATCTTCGAAGGGCTTTTGAGGCTTGATCTTGAAAGTGGTGAACGGATCTTCGAAGGGCTTTTGGGCTTGATCTTCGAGGATGGATGAACGATGCTTCGAAGGGCTTTTGAGGCTTGATCTTCGAGGTGGATGAACGGATCTTCAAGGGCTTTTGAGGCTTGATCTTGAAAGTGGTGAACGGATCTTCGAAGGGCTTTTGGGCTTGATCTTCGAGGATGGATGAACGATGCTTCGAAGGGCTTTTGAGGCTTGATCTTCGAGGTGGATGAACGGATCTTCAAGGGCTTTTGAGGCTTGATCTTGAAAGTGGTGAACGGATCTTCGAAGGGCTTTTGGGCTTGATCTTCGAGGATGGATGAACGATGCTTCGAAGGGCTTTTGAGGCTTGATCTTCGAGGTGGATGAACGGATCTTCAAGGGCTTTTGAGGCTTGATCTTGAAGGTGGATGAACGGATCTTCGAAGGGCTTTTGGGCTTGATCTTCGAGGATGGATGAACGATGCTTCGAAGGGCTTTTGAGGCTTGATCTTCGAGGTGGATGAACGGATCTTCAAGGGCTTTTGAGGCTTGATCTTGAAGGTGGATGAACGGATCTTCGAAGGGCTTTTGGGCTTGATCTTCGAGGATGGATGAACGATGCTTCGAAGGGCTTTTGAGGCTTGATCTTCGAGGTGGAACGGACAGAACTTCGAGGAGCCTTGGGGCTTGATCTTTGATGAAGAACGGACAGAACTTCGAGGAGCCTTGGGGCTTGATCTTTGATGAAGAACGGACAGAACTTCGAGGAGCCTTGGGGCTTGATCTTTGATGAAGAACGGACAGAACTTCGAGGAGCCTTGGGGCTTTGAACTTTGATGAAGAACGGACAGAACTTCGAGGAGCCTTGGGGCTTTGAACTTTGATGAAGAACGGACAGAACTTCGTTGATTCTTCGGGATTTGCTTGAGAGCGTTTGGAGTTTTAGAGCTTCAACGCTTTTGTGTAATGTGAATTGGTGTCTTGAAATGAATGAATTGGCTTCCTATTTATAGAATTCCAAAACTTGATTTTTGGGTTTTAATAATCAGATGAAATAAGTCACTTCTGCCAGGCGTTGACATGTGTCCTGTTTGATGACTTTTCTGAGTTATTTTGATTTTTCGTTGATTCACATGCTATGTATAAAATTTATGTGATACATGAGCGTTGAAATTTTAATTTTTGGTCAACATTTATTTCACGAAATTTCGATGTCTACAGTTGTATAGCAAGATTGTAGGACGTCAGTTGTATAATCAAGTTCATCAAATCAATGGAAGATATCCTAGCAGAATATTTTTCCATACCAATTTTACATGGTACCAGAGCAGGTTAATTCCTAGCTCTTTGCTTCCGCCATTGATCTCCTCGCTTAGAATACTGCGAGTTTCTTTGAGTTGTCCTCTTCACAATGGGCAACAATCAAGACATCAAAGATGAAAGCAAGACTAACGTTTCTCATCCAGTTTTTCTTCATCACTCCAATGTTTCTTGTAGTCATCCTATAGGCCTGTCAAAGTTAGTGCATGATCTTCATTGGATTATTGATAGTGGGGCAACAGAACACATTGTCTCAACCCCTTACTTACTAAACATGAAAGTTATGAAGCCTTCTATGCCACCAGTGCTTCTTCCCAGTGGAGAGAGTGCACCCATCACTTCAACAGGGACTTTATCTCTTAACTCTTACCTCTATTTACGTGATGTCTTATGTGTTCCTACCTTTCAAGTTAATCTTATGTCTGTGAGTCGGCTTACAAAAGGATTACAATGTTCAGTGACTTTTTTTCCTTGTTGGTGTATTTTGCAGGACTTGCCTACGAGGACGACGATTGGTTTGGGTAAAGAACGTAATGGACTTTACTATCTCGTGGCATTGGCGTCTAACAAAGCACCTTTCCATCCCTCACCCAACCTGTCACCTAGTTATTTCTGCTGTTAATTTGTGGCACCGTCGTTTAGGACACATATCTTCTTCCCGTTTGCAGTTTTTAGCCAAGTCATCGTTAGATTGTCCTTCACAATTCAATGGTGTGTGTGATGCTTGCCATTTGGCTAAACAGACTCGCCTTCCTTTTCCCATTAGTTCAATCTCAACTTCAAGACCATTTTCCCTTATTCATTATGATATTTGGGGTCCTCATAAAATTTCTACCATGTCTGGGGCACGCTATTTTTTTTACTATAGTGGATGATTATTCCCGTTTCACTTGGGTTTCCCTAATGCACCATAAACATGAAACACAAGGCCTACTCAAATCTTTTTTTTCTATGGTCCGTACCCAGTTTAATAGTAATATCCAAAACATCCGTGTGGATAATGGGGGAGAGTTTGTTTCGTTGAAAGATTTTTTCCTAGAACAAGGGACCATTTACCAACATACATGTGTCTATACTCCCCCAAAAAATGGGGTAGTCGAGCGCAAACACCGCCATATCCTTGAAGTCGCCCGGGCTTTGCGATTTCAAGCACATCTTCCTCTTCATTTTTGGGGGGATTGTATCTACACAACGGTTTATTTGATTAACCGTTTACCTACTTTGCTTCTTTCAAAGAAAACCCCCTTCAAAAAGCTGCATAATAAATTCCCCTCTTATAGCCACATGAAGGTTTTTGGGTGTCTTGCCTTTGCCACTACTGTTGGACTTACTACCAAATTTGACCCTAGGGCCAAGAAGTGTGTTTTTCTCGGTTACCCACATGGGCAAAGGGCCTACAAACTTTATGATTTGTCTACCAAAAAAATCTTTACAAGTCGTGACATTGTGTTTCATGAAAATGTTTACCCTTTTCAAGGTCAAGATCACAGCAGCACCAAATCTTTGTCCATCTCCCAATCTGTCCTTCCCACTCCTGAACCAATCCTTGATTTGACTAGTCAACCACAAGAACTTCATGAAACATCAACAACTACTCCACAAAACCCCCAAGAACCTGAACCCTCATTCACACCACCTCACGACTTAACTGTTGTACCTGCAGTACCTACAGCGTCACCTTCCTCTCCACTACTGGATTTGACTTGTCAACCTGCCCTTACACCAACTTTGACTTCTTCTGCATCACCACCACAACCTGCAGCCTCAACTTCAACTCCACCATCAAATCTGACTAGTCAACCGCCATAACCTATTCTCCAGTCAGAACGCCTTCAAGGTCATCCTACTGACCTCAAGGATTTTGTCTGCAACCAGGCCGCATTGTAGGGACCCAAACAATCCTTGTCTTCGTTTTCAAGTCTCACACCAGGTACACGTTATCCGCTTTGTAATTTCCTTTTCATACCATCGATACTCACCCAAACATTTGGCCTTTATCAGCAAAATCAGTCGCGCTGTGGAACCCTGTTCTTTTGTAGAGGCTGAATCTGATCCCTGATGGCAGCAAGCCATGCAATCTGAAATTGATGCCTTGGAATCCACTAATACATGGACCTTTACCACTCTCCCTCCCGGGAAGCAACCTATTGGCTGCAAATGGGTCTACAAAGTTAAGCATCGCTCCGATGGCTCTATTGAAAGGTATAAGGCTTGTCTTGTTGGCAAAGGTTTCACCCAAACCGAAGGCATTGATTACCATGATACATTTTCTCCTACTGCAAAGATGACTAGTGTTCGTTGCTTGCTTGCTCTTGCTGCTGCACGTAATTGGTCACTTAATCAGCTCGATGTCAATAACGCATTCCTTCATGCTGATCTTCATGAAGAGATTTACATGTCTCCTCCACCTGGTTTTCAGCGACAGAGGGAGAACTTAGTGTGTCGCCTTAACAAATCATTGTATGGCCTCAAGCAAGCCTCTCGCCAATGGTTTGCAAAGTTCACAGAAGCTGTTCACGCTGCTGGTTATGTGCAGTCTAAAGCGGACTACTCTCTCTTCACTCGTAAATGTGGAAAGTCTTTTACTGCCCTTTTGATTTATGTTGACGACATATTAATCACAGGTAATGATGAAAAAGCTATATCTTCCCTCAAGCAGTTTCTTCACACTAGGTTCCATATCAAAGACCTTGGGGATTTAAAATTCTTTCTGGGGATTGAAGTATCTTGTTCAAAAAAAGGTATATGTATTTCACAAAGGAAATATGCTCTGGATATACTCAAAGATGCTGGCTTGCAGGGTACACGACCTGTGAATTTTCCAATGGAGCAAAACCTCAAGCTCTCAGATTCTGGCGAAATACTCAATGATCCATCTCGATACCGAAGGTTAGTAGGACGTTTAATATATCTAACCATCACTCGACCTGATATCACCTACACAGTTCACGTTCTCAATAGGTTCATGCATGAACCTCGCAAACCACATTTTGATGCAGCTCTCAGACTCTTACGGTACATCAAGACTACTCCAGGTCAAGGCTTGTACTTTTCATCATAAAATAATCTAAAATTGAGAGCTTATAGTAACTCTGATTGGGGAGGCTGTCGACTTACTCGGAGATCCACTATTGGGTACTGCATTTTTATGGGATATTCATTAATATCTTGGCGGTCCAAAAGACAAAATACGGTTTCACTTTCTTCAGCCAAAGCTGAATATCGAGCCATGGCAGGGACTAGTTGTGAACTCACATGGTTGCGATACCTTTTACATGATTTGCAACTACTTCATACTGAACTCGTGACACTTTTCTGTGACAACAAAGCAGCATTACACATCGCTGATAATCCGGTTTTTCATGAGACAACTCGACACATCGAGATGGATTGCCATTTTATTAGGGATAAGATTCAAGAAGGTTCAATTGTGACTAGTCATATTCGTTCTACACAACTGCCAGCTGATGTGTTTACCAAGGCTTTGGGGGAAGTTGCTTTTACTGGAATTTTGCGCAAGTTAGGAGTTCTTGACATTCACTCTCCAACTTGAGGGGAAGTGTTGGAAAGTCAATGAGATCTTACCTTATAAGGATTGATTTAGAAAAGAAATTGATTTGTAATTTATATGTAATTGATACATTAGTTAGTTTTCTTTGTTGTATAAAAAGATTGTAGGACGTCAGTTGTATAAATCAAGTTCATCAAATCAATGGAAGGTATCCTGGCAGAATATTTTTCCATACCAATTTTACAAATGGCAATTTATATAGATATCATTTTGTTAAAATAAAATAACAAAATACGCTTCTACTACAGTCTAATGCCTTTTTTTTTGTTTGTAAAATGAGAGGGCTTGAATTTATCCTCTATTATTATGATTTATGATTTTCCTATTGTGTAGTTTAACTTATTTCAACAGATAATGTGACAGCCCGTCCCTGATTTTACGATTTTATAATTTTTAATAAAGAATTTTACAAAAATGGCCTTTGAGGCACGTGCGTTGTTCGAGATTAATTGTTGAGTTGTGCCACCTAAGATTTGTTTTCTTGACATATCCTCGTAGTACTCGTCGCTACGGACGCGTGGGCGCATACGGTTCGTGATTTGGAGTTATAACGAAGAAATTATTAAAGTTTGAAGTTTGAGTAATTTTATTATTTTTAGAAAATATGGTTTTTCTTTTATAAAATCTGGATTGCCATTTGGATGGCCCAGATTTAAGGAAGAAAGAGATGGATGGCTAGGATGAGAAGAAGAGAAGAGAAGTGACCATTTGGGAAGAAGAAGAAGGGATTCGCGAAGAAGAAAAAGGGGCAGTGGGCACTGCCCAGTGAGGAGAAGAGAGAGGAAAGGAAGAGTGAAGAGAGAGAAGAGACCGGCCAATCAGAACAGGAAAAGGAGGGAAATGAGGGGGGAGAAGACACGGGGGAACGGCCGGGTTCCCCCACGACCCGTTTTCGACCCGTGGCACCCATGATTTTTCCGATGGTTTTTCGTCCGATTCTCGGCGAATTTCTTCGAATCACTACTTGGAAAAATGTGTTCGACCTCCCTTCTCTAAATTCTATAAAAAACCCGAGCTATTTTGGCCTCGGATTCGTGGAAATGCACCGGTGGGTGTACGGCGTGGATAGTGATGATTCTGCCATTTGGGAATGTAAAACGATCGATTACCACCATGGCTCGACTTCTGGTGAGGCAGGGAACAAAGCCCAAGCTTTGGTTGGAGCATCGGAGTTGCTTCGGAGACGGATCGAAAACACCCAAAATCAAGGGTTCCGTACGGTTTTGGTGAAATTAGAGCCCTTCTAGGCCGAAGGTATGAAAGTTGTTCCTCTCTTTGAGATCTTCAATTCTGCAATTTTTGAGAATTTTTAAAAATAGTTGAATTTTCTGGCAAGTCGGGGCGGCCCGTGCCACGACGCGTGGCCAGTGGGCTGCCAATGTAATTCTTAGGCTGTGTTTAACGTTCTAGGTTCAGTTTTGATTATTGATTGACGTAAATTGAGTAATTGAACCTAAGTTCATTACGATACGTGAATAGGTGGAAGTATGAATCGACGATCCGACCGTTGGATCGTAACCAAACTTTGGTACGTGGTAGTACGTAATATTTGAAGAATGTAGGAACTTACGGATCTTCCCGAATTGAGTTTGTAAGTTCATAAAAATAAAATGTTAACCGCTACTTGGTTTTGACAATTGGAAGAGATCCGACCGTTGGATCGTAACGAAATTTTAGTATGTTGCTCTAGGAGCATAATGTGCATCTCTAGAAGTTACGGATCAGAGATTTGGGTTACGGATCTTCCGGATCAAGTATGTGGGGATGTGGACCCTACCGTCGATAGTTGATCGACGGTTGACTTTTGATTAAGGGTCTTAAATGATTCTAGAATATCCTTGAGGATATGTTTGACGTGAATTACGAATTCTATGATTAAGAGTTCTAAGTTGTAGTTTGATAATTATTTTAGGCGCCGAACGTTATGGGACGCCACGCTGTTTACGTTAGGGAGCCGTAGCGCGGACTCCAGGTGAGTGGACTTTTATTTTCCGTATATACCTATATACTAAGTATTTTCCCAGAATATGCATTTTAAATGAGTTTATCAATGATTTGCCATGCCAATGCATATATACTGTTGAATATGCATGATGAATTGCATGCGCATGATTGTTGGTGCTATGGCGCTCAGGCAAGCTTCAGGTAAGTTCATGTGTGGTTAATAAGAAGTTGTGTTATGAAAAGTATGATGAGATGCATCGAGAGCTCATTAACCTGCACCCCGGTGTTAGTGCTCCCGCCCAGAGTTAGGGGCCAGTCTTTCACGTGATATTCACCTCCCGCACCACACGCTCATCTTGGATCCAAGTTAGGTGCACAATCCTGTCGTATAGACCACTTTCAGTGGGTTTGACTCGTAGGTGACCTGCGATTATTCGTACAGTCTTCACGTGATTGTAGCACTAGAGCGTATTATATACACCCAGTCATGTCGTATAGACCACTATAAGTGGGTTCGACTCGTGTGCAGGCATGATTTATAAGCTAGAATCAGCTGACGAGCTGTTGCAGTTATAATTGCATTTAAGTTACTTACCTGATGATATAAGTGGCATGGCATGGCATATTCATGATGTATTGGCATATTAGCATGATGATGATTTCAGTTGAGTTTTAGTATATGTATATACTATTTTTTGGGAAAGTATACAGGTTTTACGGCGAGGGGATAGAAATGCTGTTTACGAAATGATTTTCAAAAGGCTTTGTTTTTGCCCACTCATGCTTTTGTTTTTCGCCCCTCCAGGTATTAGGTAGCTTTGTTGGTGGCTCACGAGGATTCATCGAACGTTCTGACAGACAATCACTCATGCAGGAACACCTTCGGGGGTTGTTGAAATTAAGTACTTCTTATGCATTGACTGCACCTAGATTTTATGCTCTGATTGTGTATTAACACTTCTTGATTTCGGTTTTTATTCATTCGTAATTCTTGCTATTTTAATGCTTCCGCACTGTGCACATGGCTACGTCACCCTCACGTGACGGCCAGCATGCCTCGATCTCGGTCGGGGTGTGTCAGATAAAATATTATACCATAGTAGTGTACTTCATAATTCCACATTCTCACCATTGAGTAAATTTATTTGGAAAATGCTACGGATACTACATTTGTTACACTATATTGTATCGCCTCACTAATAAAAGTGAGATTTACTTATATTGGTGAACCATATCTTAATTAAAGAAGTGGTATAATATGGTCTACCATCTTCATCAGGGGCGGATCTATATAGGGACCGAGGTGGTCTCGGGACCCTCCACACATCGAAGAAACGCTTGTGAAGAACCTCGGAGGACCACCCTAAACCCTAGGCGGAGCTATGTGAAGGACTCGATAGGATAAATTATAGTGAATTAATAGGATAACATAGGAGATATAAGAGCCACCATACGCTAGGTTTTATTCGTCGGGAAGCTTGAGTTGCAGAACTGGCAAAATGAAGAAGGGTTGTGCTTTTCACACCCTGCTTTTTTACTTTTAAGAAACGTTGTCGTTTTGCATTCTTTCTATCCCTTTTCTAATTTGGACCCACCATCTTCTATTTAAATATATTTTTCTATCCCAATTTTGCCATTCGCACTTTTTTCTATCCCCTGCAGAAGTATTATATGCTAAATATGTTTTTAACCTTTTAAATTACTAGTATGACTTCACCTCTTAATTATTAAGACCATCTCCAAAAGGAGATGTCAAATATGCCAAATAGGATTAAAAGACATTCAAGTGTTATCCAATGGATATGCCATATATGATGTGGCATGCGAGTCATGTGAGTCATCTGACTCCATGCTTTCTAGCTGCCTTGACAGCAAACAAAGAAGAAGTCAAATATATTTAATTTAATTTTTTAATGTATGGGTCCCATTAACAACCAATATAATACAAACTAAAACTAATTTTGATTATTTTTTAATAGTTAATGTAACTCTAGGTCCAATAAAATAATAAAATAAATATTTGACACATCCATTGAAAAAGCAGAAGATTTAGCACTTGTATTCAATTTGCCACATCAGCCATCAAATTAAATTTTGACATACTATATTTGACATATCATTTGGAGATGCTCTAATATCTCAAAAGAAAGAACCCTTTTCAAGTTAAGAGTATCTTAATAAAAAAAATTTTAAAAAAAAACCCTTTAATTTACCTGTTCTTAAGAAAGACTTTTCAAGTTATTAGATGTCAAGAAAAATTGACACTGAAAATTTTACAAGACTTTTAATCTTCAAAGAACAAAACAAGGCCGTTCATATATACAAAAAGTACTTGCGCGTTGCACACTATTTCCGTCTACAAAATCCTTGAATATTTTATACTAGGACCACCTAAGGTTAAAATTCTGGATACGCCGCTGATCTCCATCGTTCCATATTGTCAAAAGCTGGTTTATTTTTTAACACTTCCTATTGTCTAGCCCCACAAAATCCCTGTGGAGTGTAGATTAAGGTATCGAATCAAGCGCTGTTCCACCGAGTCCTTCATTTTCTGAGAGAGAATTTAGCAAGTAAAATCCAATATTGTAAAAAAGAATAAGAAGCAACAATCTGGGCACGTAACTAAACTTATCAAATAAAGGAGATGAAAACAAGAGAGATTTCGAAAAGGGGAAGCACTTAACCTTTTATTGGATATTTCTTTATTTGCAAATAAAGTATCTTGATCGAATAAATCCAACAATCGGAACCGTTCAATTGACTAATTTTCATTTGAAGATCACTCCTGGAAAAACTCATTCAAATTGGAGATCGTTTAATCATCCAAACGTATTAAACAAATGGACGGTTTATCATGAATATGTTATTTGATATCTACACCATTGCTTTAATTTATATATTTGAATAACTAAATGATCTCAATTAAAATGATTTTTTTGTAGGATAATTTTCAATTGAAGATTAAAATATTAAATAGTTCCAATTATGAAATTTGTACTATGAAATGTACGTTATTCACAAGGGGGAGTGAACTCATTCTAAAAAGGAATGCAAGTATTATGTTTTTTTTATTTACTAAAAAAAAAGACAAGAGAGATTTGCTTTCACCTGAAGGGCCATGAGAGAAGACTGACTGGTGGAGAATAAAATCTCGAAAACTGTCTGTCGAGGTTAAAAAATAAAAAATAAAAAAAAGAGGGAAGAAGTTTGCAGCAAACAAAACTTCTCAAAAAAAATACTATCCACGTGAAACCTTAGACTTGGAAGTCCAAGTCGACAGGAGAAGAAAACGGGAACAAAAAAATAAAAAAAAACACATGGGCCTTCCCGCAAAAGAGGAGAAAAACGTGGAGCAAAACTCCCCACCTTCTACAAAACATGAAAGGTTACACAGTCCCCATTTTCTGCAAACGTGGAGAGGTTGCACAGTAGTGGAAGGTTGCTGCACAGATAATGGGAGAAGATAAAGGAAAATAATGGCCTCCACTCTCCCACGTAAAAGCTCTAGAGCCTTCCTAGAATGCCTATAAATAGGCATCAGCTGCAGCGGGAGAGGGAAGAAAAAAAAAAAAAAAGAGGAGAAAAGACTCTGCAGAAATTGAGAAGGAAGAGGACGAGGGCGACGACAAATCGCTGCAGAAATTGAGAAGCACGGGGAGAAGAACAAAGGGAGGAAATCGACAGAAGGAGGAATTAGAGGCAAAGAAACACACGGCAAGAATAATCAAGAGAAGGTAAAAAAAAAATCATTACATTTTTCTTTGTTACTTTGTCTTTGGTCTTGTCCCATCTTTGCAGAAGAGGTACGAAGAGAGGGGTACCCTGCGACACCCTCAACCCTCTCTACCTCTCACTTTTCCCAAAGAACCAAAAAGCTTTATAGCACCTGATGGCAGCCACAGAGAGGAAAGAGGAGATGATGAATTAACCCCGCAGCGGTCTCATCCCCATGTCAAGAAATCAAGCATGCATGCTCACTGACGGCAAGGGAGTCCCCGACCATCCGAAGTCTTTGGGTGCCCAGAGAAGTTTCAAAGCCTCTCACCACAGTTCTCTCTCTCTCGCTATCTCTTCCTCACTCGGTGCTCCCAGCCCAAACAAATGCAGCATCAACCTCCTGATGCTCCGCTCTCTCCCTCTCTCTTCATGGCCGACGGCAACAAGGGTGAACTCACCCCCAGGACACCAACGCTCTCAGAAGCAGAAGCAGCCCCAAATCACCACCACCACGTCTCCAACCGTCGTCTCCGGTGGTTTTCCAGGTGAAGACCGTGAACTACGCGGTTTGAAGGAGATGGGTTTGGTCATGCCGTGTTGCATAAAACCAGAAGAACCCGAAGGAAGTCACGTCAATGGAGGATGCGGCTTGAAGAAGATGGGTTTGGTCATGCCGTGTTGCATAAAACCAGAAGAACCCAAAGGAAGTCGCACCAATGGAGGATACGGCTTGAAGAAGATGGGTTTGGTCATGCCGTGTTGCATAAAACCAAAAGAACCCAAAGGAAGTCGCACCAATGGAGGATACGGCTTGAAAGAGATGGGTTTGGTAATGCCGTGTTGCATAAAACCAGAAGAACCCGAAGGAAGTCGACACCTTCAACTTCTCTGCAAACCTTTGCCAAGCTTAGTACCAGTAGCAGCATCAACAAAGAAAAGCACTACCGTCGCTGCGCCTTCGCCGTCATCAACACCCTGCAACCTGTGATACCAAACGAAGATTATTTCCAGGACATGGCGATGTCTCTAGCACTACCCTACCACCGCTGCACCAACTCATCTGAACCGCTACAACATGTCCAAGCTGCTCAAGTGCGCCAGAAAAATATGGCACTGAAGCTGACGATGGCAGCAGCACCATTGTGATAAAGCCCCTGGAGTTGCAGAGCCTTGAAGGCTGCCGCGGAATCCCATTTGTCAAGAGCCTAGAGACGAAAAATTACCGCTTCATCATCGTGCCAGTTCGCCGTCTTCAATCCTCAAGCCTAACAAGCAGATTCGCAAGCCCTCCAGCGAGTATTTTCTTGTAACATATAGTTGTTGTACCTCTCCCAAGAAGTTGGAAAATGTTGTGGCCTCCAAGAAACGAACAAAGTAGGAGCAGCCCCAACTCTCCGTCTTCCCAAATTTGAAGATCTTAAACACTGCAGCAGCAAGCATGAACCTGCAGCGGATGAAGACAAAGAAAGTAACTCGTCCCCGCTGTCCATCCCTCCTTCCGCGCACCGTTGGTTGTCTTACAGAAAACAGCAAGTCCCTCAATTTTCTTCCGTAGCAGAGTGATTATCATCACAATTTTCTGGTGCCTAAAGAACTGCAGCTGCGAGTTTTCTTTAAAAAGCAACAGAAGAGTCCTCGTGCCTTTTTTCTCTCAAGTTCACACATGGCGGAATAAAAAAGCCATCCCGAAGACTTAGTTTTTAAAAGAAACAGGTTGTTGGGCTGCCATATTTTAATTTATAAGAATTCCATTATTTCTTATAAGTCTGTTTGATGCCAGACAACAAAATATATAAAATGGAGAAAGGAAAAAGCTATAGCAAAAGAGGGAGACAAAAGCTCATCCAAAACTTTCCACTCACGTGGGCATTATGAGCATGGCCTCATTGATTGAATATGGTGCATGAAACAAGTAAATATGGAGACAAAATGACAAAGTGTACAAAACAAAATTTGCCCCTTGATGTCTCTGCGGCATGGAGACAGAGAGCCTACAAGGCTAATCCTACAAAGTCAAACGACAATTGGAAGACTAGGCTCAGGCTCAAAGTGCACCAAAATTGGTGCAGTTGCTGTCCATGTTCCACCTGCTCAAAAGAACACTCATCACGTCTCCTACGAGCACCAAGATGAAGCAAAGAAGAAATGATAGTCAACATTATCATCTCAATCTCTTGCGGCAGCTACTCTACGACACCAAGGATTGAAAAATTTAATTATTTCATGAAGAAATAATTGGAGATGACTCACGGAATTTGCATGCAAATAGAAGATCGTGTTAGTCTCACAAGAAAACAAAGACATGCAACAACTCTCATTGACTTCATAAAATTCTAAAAGCTTTGCCACATCCTCAAATAGATAGCAGAAGATAGCTGTCTTCCCGATTCCATGAAAAAGTCCTATTTGGATTTGGAAAGATCAAGAAGAAAAAAAAAGCTTGCTGTCAAATTTCCCTAAGTCCATGAATTTTCGGCCTTATCAAATAACTTGAGCCAAAATAAATGGGCAAAAGCCCAACGGTATGATGGAGACACTTTGAGTCCAACCAATACAGAGATAACGTGGATGGTGCCAAATTCATGCACGAAAATTATTCAAATACCGTGGACGTGAACCATCTCAAAATACCAAGCCCGACGGACTGACCACCTCAAATTGGTGAAACTCATGCCATGTATCAAATACTAAGTGGCACGAAGCCGTATCAAATATCAAATGGCACGAAGCCGTATCAAATATCAAACGGCACAAAGCCATATCAAGACTCAAACGGCACGAAGCCACAACAAGACTTAAACGGCACGAAGCCACAACAAGACTCAAAAACGGCACGAAGCCACAACAAGACTTAAATGGCACAAAGCCACAACAAGATTCAAACGGCGCAAGGCCACATACAATTGCTCCTCGCCTGCATGAGCTAAAAACTGCACAAGGCATCAAACACTCCAATCGCTCCTCGCCTGCACGAGCCTAAACTGCACACGGTACCAACGCTCCAACGACTTAAAGTCCTCGTCTGCATGAGCTAAAACTGCACAAGGCACCAAACGCTCCAATGGCTCAAAGTCCTCGCCCGCATGAGCTAAAACTGCATAAGGCATCAATGCTTCAATGGCTTAAAGTCCTCGCCTCCACGAGCTGAAAACTGCACAAGGCATCAAATCCAAACAAATACCAAATACATGAACTACGAGTGACTTGATCCCTCAAGAGGGTAGGTAGGCAATCTAGGGTTCGACCTAGGTGCAGTCACAAAATCAAATAAACACCCAAACCCCCAAGTTACGATTTATTCGAATTAGAATCAAAGGGTATTCCTTTCTAAAAGAAGGGTTGTAATTAATAGGCGCATAGCCTAGAATGGGCCGAACTCGAATTAATAAAACCCTCTTCAGAAAAATGAACGAGGGTGAAATTATGTCGAGTGAATTATTTGTTTACATATCATGTACAATTTTTGCTCAACACTGTCTCAACCCCCATGAACGTTGTTGGACTTTTGAGCTCCTTTTAAGTCCCACATCGGGGAACTCGAGGGAACTTGAGGTCCTTATATTAAGTTAGTCATCTTTATTAGTGATTAGGTGTTGGACCATTTGGAATGAGGAATGAGGTTTGGGCCACTAATTGTATGGATTAGGCTTGATGATTTTACCATAATATTAATTAATCAAGAGGGCACTTGGGGCCTAAGAATTAAAATTAATGATTTAAATTTGAATTAAGTTTTTAATTAAAAATGTTTTGATTAATAGAACCACAAGAAAATATAACTAAAGTCTCAGTTCCATCATCTTTCATCTTTTCTTCCTCATTCTCTTCTGTACAAACTTTCTAGAGAGTAAACACACAAGCAAATTCGCTAGAATTCTATAATCCAGTGCGGGTTGTAGAATTAGGTAGTTGTATCCTGGTCGAGCAGACGTTGTAGAACCACAAACACAAGAGTGGGACGGAAATACTGTTCGAAGGACATAGCTTTTGCGCTAGCCTTTACCTGTGGTTAATCAAGTTAGTACCAAGTTAGTACCATTTTAATTCCTGTATTTATTTCTGTATTCCATTCTGTATAGCAAGTATTTTTTGTTGATAAAGTGTTAGAATTTCAAGTTCTGTTATTTTTATTTATTTTTGAATTGTTCTGCAACAATCTTCGAATAGAATGGAGCAATCAGGAACTAAACCTCATTCTGAAAAGCCTGAGAAATTTAAGGGTGGAGATTTCAAAAGATGGCAGCAGAAAATGTTGTTTTATTTGACAACTCTTAATTTGGCTAATGTTCTGCACGAGACTGTACCTACTGCAGATGGAGAAAATATTTTTTCTACAGAAACTTTGACGGCTATAGATGTCTGGAATCATAATGATTTCCTCTGCAGAAACTATATTCTTAATGCATTAGATGGTTCGTTATATGATGTCTATGTGGTGTGCAAAACAGCCAAGGAACTTTGGGAATCACTTGAGAAAAAAAATATGAAACATAGGATGCTGGTTCAAAGAAATTTGTCGTGGGCAAATTTTTGGACTACAAAATGGTGGATTCCAAGTCCGTTGTCTCTCAAACTGAAGATCTTCAAAAAATCATCCATGACATTGATGTACAAGGGATGGTGATCAATGAGTCATTTCAAGTGGCGTATTTTATAGAGAATCTGCCACCTTATTGGAAAGAATTCAAAAATTATCTTAAGCACAAACGTAAGGAGATGACCCTTGAGGATCTCATTGTAAGGCTGAGAATTGAGGAAGATAACAAAAAAAATAAGAAGGGCCTGGTTTCGAGTATGGAAGCCAAGACGAATGTTGTTGAAAGAAGTTCATCAAAGCAAAGGCCGAAATTTCAAAAAACTAAGAAGAAGGAAAAGAACTTTGTCCCTGGTGTGAAGGGCAAAGACTTCAAGAAAATCAAGGGAAGTTGCTGGGTTTGTGGAAAGCAAGGCCATAGAGCTCAAGAATGTCGCCATTGAAGGGATCAAGGTCTTGGAAATCAAGGCAACATCAACCGCGCAAACCTGATTGAAAATAATGTGGATGCCCTGGTTGCAATGATTTCTGAAATCAACCTTGTATCTGACCACACTGATTGGTGGATAGATACTGGTGCGACTCGCCATGTATGTGGTGACATAAATATGTTTTCTTCATACCAGAAAGTCGAGGGAAACGAGCAGCTGTTTATGGGAAATGCATTTGCATCTGTTGTGGTTGGAATAAGGAAATGTGTTCTGAAATTTTCTTGTGGAAAGAAATAAACCCTTCTTGATGTGCTGCATGTTCCTGATATGAGGAAGAATCTTGTTTCAGGTCCTATCCTTAGTAATAAGGGATTCAAACTAGTTTTTTAGTCCAATAAGTTTGAATTAACTAAAGGGGGAATGTTTGTGGAAAAAGGGTTACCTTGCTGATGGATTATTCAAACTAAATGTAGTTGCTAATGCTATGAATGAAATAAATAATGCTTCTACTTATATTGTTGATTCTTCTAATTTATGGCATTCTAGGCTAGGACATGTAAACGTTCGTTCTCTTTTTAGAATGCATAATTTAGGCTTGCTGCCCAAACTTGATTATTTAAATAATATTAAATGTGACACTTGTACCGAATCGAAATTTGCAAGTCAAAGCTTTAAATCAGTGCATGAAAAATCCAATGATTTGTTAGTTTTAATTCATGGTGACCAGTGGCGGAGCCAGGAATCTTACCACAAGGGGTCGTAGTGTAAAAGTCCAAATAAAAATTTAGGATGGAAAAACATATTGAAAATGAAATCATAGTACTTTCATTCATAATTCATAACGGAAACAATATTATAAGCTATAATTGTCCACGACGAAGTTTCATATTTTGAAAACGAAGCATTATAGCTTCATTTTCAATACAAGCAAAAATATCTTTCTCAATATAAACAAGCAAGCTATCACTCAACCATTGATCTCCCATTTTGTTCCTAAGTGGACCCTTAACAATATTCATGACAGAAAATGCTCTCTCTACTGAAGCAGTTGCAACTGGTAAAACTAAAGACAATGTAATGAGCAAATATACATAATTGAATACTTGATGCATCCTTGTCTCCACCATTTTTTTTGCAAGATCACCAATCCCTTCCAATTGAGAGAAATCACTACTGGAACGCACATAATGAATATAAATCTCAAGTTGATCTTCAAGTGCCAAACGATCCTCATCCGAAAAGTCTTGAGGATAAAATTGAGCAAGACGAAGTAACTTTGGTTTATCAAAAGCTAGAAATGAATCTTTCGGACTCAAACATGCCAAACAAATAAGCAACTCAGTATTTACCTCATTAAAGCGATCCTCTAACTCCGTAATTTGCTCATCAATGACATAAATAAAGAGCTCATCAATGACATAAATAAAGAGCTCCACACGATAATGATGACGATTTGTCTTTATTGGAGCATTACGCCTTGACCTCCCTGGAAGTATAAATGCCTCTTCCATGTTAGGAACATCAATATGATGTTTTTCACAAAAAGAGGATACTTCATCAACCAATGCATCGAACCCATTATTCCTCATCCAATGTAGCTTTTCCTTGCATGATTTCACTAAAGCCATTGCATTCACAATTTCTTGATCTTTCCTTTGCAATGCTTGTGACAAATCATTTGTGAGTCCCAATATGACTTTCATCAAGAAAAGGTGAAACACAAACTCAAAAGTAAGTATTTCTCTCATTAACTTATTTGCTTCACCCGCACTTTCATTGGGATTATCATCAATAACCATTTGAAGCACATGAACCACGGATGAAAACATGGAAATGATGCTAATCAAGGTACCATAGTGTGAGTTCCATCGTGTGTCACCGGCACGTTTGAGACTTGTTTCTTGATTTAAGCCTCGCCCCATTATAAGACAATCATTTTCAAAAGCTATCACAAGCTCTTCTTGAAGTTGCCCTCTAAATAAATCACGCCGCTTACAAGATGCTCCAACATGATTAACCACACTATTAGCCGTTGCAAAAAAAGAGGCAATGTCTATATTCTTCTTTGCTACGGCAACAAGAGCTAGTTGAAGTTGATGAGCAAAGCAATGAACATAATATGCACAAGGTTGTTCTCTCAATATCTTTGTTTTAAGGCCATTCAACTCACCTCTCATATTGCTAGCACCATCATAACCTTGTCCTCGTAGCTTGGAAATGCTCAAACCGTTGCGAGAAAACAATGTGTCAATAGCATCCTTTAGTGAACTTGAAGTAGTGTCGGTAACATGTTGGATACCCACAAATCTTTCAATTACATGCCCGTTGTCATCCACATAACGCAACACCATAGCCATTTGCTCTTTCACTGACACATCACGTGCTTCATCCACCAATATTGAAAAGAATCTATCTTTTAGACCATCCATGATAGCATCCAGTGTTTCAAGGGCACATGAATTCACAATTTCTTTTTGAATGCAAGGAGCTAGTAATTTGAGATTCCCCGGAGCATTTTCCATCACAACTTCTCTAACTTTATCATTATTATCTGCAAGGAATTGCAATAGCTCCAAGTAATTTCTCCTATTGCTTGAAGTGGCTATTTCATCATGGCCACGAAAAGGAAGACCTTGTCGCAATAAAAACTCAGTGCACTTGATTGATGCATTCAAGCATGTGCGATAAGCCTTACGAGCTTGGTCGGAGTGTTTGCTCACTGCCGTTTCAATATGTGTAGCTTGATTCATCAAATTTGTAGCAACTTCTCTAGCCTTATTATGAACACTCCCAACCGGTCCAACATGCATCTTAAATCTTTCTCTCCCTTTCTTCTAATTCTTAAATCCATCTCCAGTGAAAGCTTCACTACCCACTTGTTCAAAATTGGTTTTAAAGAGATAGCAATAGAGACAAAATGCCACATCTTTAGATACACTATACTCCAACCAATCAAACTCATCAAACCATTGGGGAATGAAGCGTCGATTAATTCCCGACATATTAGTTATTGGGAAATTATGACCTCTAGGTTGACAAGGTCCTTTTTTGTAGATATGATCTTCGGACCTCATCTATCATATTAGCATCATAATCTATTATTCGAGTTCTTAATCCAGGATCCGCTTGAAGATTACCCAAAACACCATCTAACTGACTTTGTCTTGAACTTGGAGTTCTTGAACTACCAACAGTATTTGAACTATCAACATTATTCAAACTACCCGAACCCGATGATGACTTTCTCTTAAAAAATCGTTCCATAATAATTCTACATATACAAAATATTCAAAATAAATACTCACAATATAAACAAACCATCAACATAATCAAATTAAATATGAATTGGATTTCAATTAAATTAAATATCTCATCTTGCATTCTACATATACAAAATAATGAAAATAAAAACTCACAATATAAACAAACCATCAATATAATCAAAATAAATATGAATTGAATTTCAATTAAATTAAATATATTCTACATATACAAAATATTCAAAATAAATACTCACAATATAAACAAACCATCAACATAATCAAAATAAATATGAATTGGATTTCAATTAAATTAAATATCTCATCTTGCATTCTACATATACAAAATAATGAAAATAAAAACTCACAATATAAACAAACCATCAATATAATCAAAATAAATATGAATTGAATTTCAATTAAATTAAATATATTCTACATATACAAAATATTCAAAATAAAAACTCACAATATAATCAAACCACCAATATAATCAAAATAAATATGAATTAGGTTTCAATTAAATTAAATATATCATACATAGGGTTTAGAACTTACTTGAATTGTAAAATTTCACAATAACAATGAGCAAATACAAAGATCCAAACTGGCGTCACCACCACCACAGCGACAACGACGGCAGACCAGAGGCGGAGCAATGGCGGCAGCAAGGGAGGAGATGGAGTTGAGAGTTTGGGGGGATTGAGTTTGGAACTTAGGGTTGGAGGAAGACAAAACAAAAGAAAATTGGGGGTTTTGGAATGTGAAGGAATCGGATCTGTGAAGGGAAAGGCTGGAGGGACACGCTGGTCCTTTTTTTTTTGTTCAGACCTGGCCCAAAACGACTTCATTTTGGCCAGGTCATTTAAAAAAATTTCCTGGGCCAAAACGACGCCGTTTTGCCCAGGTTGTTTTAAAAAAAAAAGGAAGCGCCGCGCGCCTCCTTCTTCTTCAACCTGCCGAGCCTCTTCTTCTTCTTTCAGCCGTTTTGTCGAACAAGTGGTGTGCACCTCCAAGGGGTCACACCAGCAGCTCCAAGAGGTCGCAGATGAAGCTCCAAGGTTATTTCCATGGCGTCCAAGGGGTCATGCGACATTTATAGATGATTTCAATAAGTATTGTTATGTTTATTTACTTCATAGTAAAGATGAGACCTTGGATATGTTTAAGACATATAAGGCAGAAGTTGAGAGTCAACTTAACAAGAAGATTAAAGTCTTAAGGTCTGATAGGGGAGGAGAATATGAGTCTCATGCCTTTGCTGAATTTTGTGCCACACATGGCATAATTCATCAAACAACAGTCCCTTATACACTGCAACAAAACGATGTTGCCGAACGAAAAAATAGGACTTTTAAAGACATGATCAATTCTATGTTGAATAGCTTTGGGCTTCCCCACAATTTGTGGGGTGAAACTTTACTTACTGCAAAAAAATTTTGAACGGAATTCCACCTAAAACGAGAAAGGAGTCACCATATGAATTATGGAAAGGAAGAACCCCAACATTTAAATTGCTTAAAGTGTGGGGTTGCCTTGCAAAAGTACAAGTCCATTGCCAAAGAGAACAAAATTAGGGCCTAAAACTATAGATTGTGTTTTTATTGGTTTTGCATCTAATAGTTCAGCTTATAGATTCTTAGTTTTCCATTCCAAAGTAAGTGATATACATGTCAATACTATTATAGAATCTATAAATGCAACATTTTTTGAGGGTATATTTCCATATAAAATGGGCAAGTCTAATCTCTTGAAAAAGAGATTACATGATGATGTATCTGAGGTTAATGACGAGCCTAGTGAACATGGTGATGGTTCATCCTCGTCTAGAGTTCAAGAAGAAGAAGAACTTGAACCTAGAAGGAGTAAAAGGACAAAAATTCGAAAGGACTTTGGGCCTGATTTTGTGACCTTATTAACTGAAACCGAACCTCAGTCATTCAAGGAGGCCATGTCCACTTATTGAGAGCTTTAACTCAAAATTATGCTTGCGTTATGTTGTGTTTATATGTAGATGATATGCTTATAATGGGAACTAACAAAGAGATAATAAATTGGACCAACAAGATATTGAAATCAAGTTTCGATATGAAAGATCTTGGTCTAGCTAATGTGATTCTTGGTATAAAAATCAAAAGAAACCAAGAACGTTATACTCTTACACAATCCCATTATATAGAAGCTACACTTAGAAAATATGATCCTTTGGAAAGTAAAGATGCAATTACTCCTTTTGATGCCAATAGCAAACTAAAGAAAAATAGTGGTAATGCTATATCTCAAAGTGAATATTCACAAGTTATTGGAAGCCTTAATTCGGTGAGTAGACTGAGTAGATATGCATGCAATCCTAGGCATGATCATTGGGAAGCTTTAATTTAAGTATTGAGATACTTAAAGCATACAATGAATTTTCTTCTATATTTCATTTGAGTTATTTCTCAAACCTGTGCTGGAAATTGCTGGCCGGAAGACCTTTATATACATGTTTTGAATTCCCCCCAGTCATACTATATGAACTTTCGAAGCTAATGTATTTTTTTTCAGAGAACAAAAAAAAAAAAAAAAAAAAGAAAAGAAAAAAGTATAATGTATTTTCCACGTAAAAGAAGAGGACCAAGCATAACCGAGAGTTTTGATGATTTCATATGTTTATCATTTTTACATGGAAATATGTTTATGTTGATCTCTTTCATTTTTCGTTTGAAATTTCATCAGAACTCATTATATGTTGTGCAAGTGAGCATTTTTCATTTTTACTCTCACCACTCTAAGACTCCTGACAACCTGGGGCAAGAATTTCGTTGGCTACAACTTGTTCTCGAAGGAGGTGGAATATATGTCCCACAAGCTTTGGTTAATGAAGTTCTTACTGTACTGGTTCGTCTATAGGTCTTGAAGTAGCAAAAATATGATTAAAAAATATTACATGCGCTCCAGATGTATGTTTTGACTAAATTGTTAACAAAAACAAAAGGAGATAATACATTCACACTAGAATATGAGTTTGTATGGTACATTGACAAGATTTTTAGTTTGTAATGGTATTTGCGTGCACTCCTAATAAGTGAGGTGATGTTTATGCAGATTTCCCTTTGTAGACACTGAAAATGTAAAAGGTTTGGATAAAAAATAGGAGAATGCGAGTGATATTATTAAAGTACCCAAAAAAATTCTTTAACTTTTGAACTTGAAATGGCATAATAGTTGTTTATCATTTTGGTTGACAGATTTAATTTTCCTAATATTACTTTTTCTTAATAATATAGAATAAATAAGTTTTTTCTTTCAAATTCTTTAGATGAAGCTCACACTATATGTGTGAGGACTTAAGGTGTTCGTATGAGAGTGGAGGAACGTTTTTCCCTAAAAACGTGGGATGAACATTTTAAATTTTTAAAGAGGTGTGCAAACACGGATTCTGGATAGGGTTCTTTTTTTTTTCTCTTCCTTCTTTTCCACGGTTTGTGCTTGCCCATATCATGAATTCCAATGATTGTACACACATTATGAGTAAATGATAGATCTGGTCATGTTTGTCATATTCGTATCGTATTCGTGTCATATTCGTTATCTTAACGAGTCGTGTCATGTCAAACCCGTTACCTTAACGGGTTCTTAACAGGTAACCTGTTATTTTTGTGTCATTTCGTTTTCTAGTTATAAATTGTGTAAGAAATTGCCAGACTTATTAATACACAATAATTTTTTTGTTGGAAAATCAGACGGTAAAAATTTCATATATAGCCACTTGAGTTGCATGCCTTTTACATGTTTTAATTTATTGAAGTACATAGAGTATTCTTCATAAAAAAAAAAAAAAAATTTAAGGTGTTTGATAACCATTTCATTTCAATTTTTTTCCATTCATATCACAAAGTTGTATTCTCTCTTTGATTTGAGAATAAAATGCAGATGCTATGATAAAAAAAAAGGCCACTTTCTTGAGTTTTTCAAATTTGACTAGGCTTTGGTATTTAAAACAGTAACCAAACAAGTTTTTAGTATTCAATGTTTAAAACAATGGAAGCAAAACACTGAAATGATTATCAAACGGGCCCTCAATGATGATTGTGTTGGTTTTGAATCAATATAAATCAACTTTTGAACTGAAATATATATAGATTCTTTAAATTCAGGGGTGGTGTTATTCACACACTCTTTTTACCTTTCAACCATATTCTGTTAATGTCTATCATTTGATTCTCTTCCATTCATTTAATCTGACGGTCGGAATCGAGAGAGATTTGTAAAAGGTAAAAAAGGGTGTAAATTTGCTACCACCCTAAATTTAAATTGTTTTTACACTTTCTTGTCCTCTTCCTTCTCTAAATTAAAAAAATAAACGTAGAAAGCCATGAAAGAAGAAGTGGTACTAATTTGTTTTCTTTGTTTCTTGTTTTGCAGGGTAACATTGGTGCAGACATTATTTCTAAAGGGGATCCAGTTTACTTCACCAGCAATGGCAGCAGCCATGCCAAACCTTGCTCCTGGGTTTATTTTCGTCATCGCCTGTACTGTTAGGTATTTAACCTTACATCTTTTTTCCTTCTTTTTTTTTTCTTCCGAAGTAAATGTAATTGTAAGAAGAAGATGAAGACAAAGAAGTGGCAAACTAATCGAATAGTTAACATAACATGCGGATAACCATTTGGTCTGATTAATGACATTTAGTCTCGTGTTTGATGGAAAAGATCGTAATGCAAATCTTATGTACGGAAAATTGTTGAATTAAAAGTAGATACGAACATAATTTACAATGGTTATGCAGATTCGAGAGTCAAAATTAGTTGCCTATACAGCAAAATGAAGATTCTAGGCACAATTCTGTGTGTAGTAGAAGCTGTCACACTGAGCGTAATGCAAAGCGCCTCCAGTCCTACCAAAACAGAAGCAGGGCCCCAATTTCGAGCTAGTTCTCCTGAATTTCTCTTTGATAAGCAAAAGATCATTGGTTGCTTGTATCTCCTTGCTGCTGTGTTTGTTTTGTCCAGCAATATTGTCTTGCAGGTGAACATTTAACTAGGTTGAAAATAACTGTTAACGTTGGTTGTGTTGTAAATCTGAATCACTGATATGGTTGGTTTTTTAAAATGTGCAGTATAGATTTACAGACCAACAACATAAGCACTTGTCTAGGAAAAGAAGATTGTCCTTGCGTAATATATTATATTTTGTTATTTATTAGTACAGTTTGTGATGTTTGACAGGCTACAACCTTGAGTGATTTTCCTGCACCTATGTCCCTGTGCGCCATAACATCTTTGATAGGAGTGTTTCTAACTGCAGCTGTACAATATGTTCAAGATCACAAAATAGAAACTGGCTGGCCACGTGTGTTGGAAGCTAATCAGCTCCTGGAGTCGAGGGTTTGAAGACAGCAAGGAGCTCCTGAGCAAAGGTGTTGTCTGCATCGGAGAAGAAAGAAGAAGAAATCAAGGGTTGACCTCCTACGGCTAGTTTTTTATTTTAAATGTATGTGAGAGTGTGTGAGTGACAAGTGTACACTCCAGATTAAATCACTTAACCTCAAATGAAGGGTTAGGATTTAATCTGGAGAAGTAAGGTTTAAAGGTTTGTTAATGTCTCTTGTCAATCACTCTTAGATTAAGCATGGGTCATGGCAATGCACCATACCCTTACAAGCACTCCTCTACTTAATGAATTCAGAGCTGCTGCAATCTTGTACAGCTGGTATCCAATCTCCAAGTCCTCTCCATCTCCTCTGCTATTCCATACGAAAAACCAACCAAAAACAATCAACCAAAAACACATCAAACAAACCAACTTTAACATGGCCTCAGAGCTCTGTTTCTGATCTGGAAAAACTTTCTGGGCGTAAATCTGTGCAAACTAAGGTTCTTGGGAGCACCAACGAAGTGTCCTCAACAATAACAATCAACAAACAAGTCTGAAAATGAAAGGATCAGGCAGTAGCAGTGAGCTAAAAGCTCCAGTCTTTGATGGGGAGAATTATGACTTTTGGAGAATAAGAATGACAACCATTTTCAAATCCTATGATCTGTGGGATATGGTTCAAAATGGGTATGAACTACCTGAGATGGAGGTTGATGCTCTAGAGGAGGACCTCACAGAAACACAACTTAAGACACTGAAGCAGAACCGGATGGAGGATGCTAGAGCGCTTGGAATCATCCAAGGTGCTGTCTCAGACATCATTTTTCCAAGAATAGCAAATGAAGAAACTTCAAAGGGAGCTTGGGAAGTTTTACAGCAGGAGTACAGAGGAGACACCAAAGTTAGAAAGGTAAAACTTCAGTCCCTTAGAAGAGATTTTGAGTATACAAGAATGAGGGAGAATGAGCTGTTAAAAGACTACTTTACTAGGCTATTTGATGTTGTAAACAAGATGAAGACATATGGTGAGGAACTGCCAAATGAAAGAATTGTCCAGAAACTGTTGATCAGTTTGACAAAACCCTATGATTCGATTGTGAGTGTTATTGAAGAAACTAAAGACACTGAAACTCTCAGTGTGCAAGATGTGATGGCATCTTTAAGAGCTTTTGACCAAAGGCTCGAGAGGCATGCTGACTTTGCACCTGAGAAGGCTTTTCAATCACTCAGTGTTGGATCTAGTAGTCAAGCCAGTGCAAGCAATCAGAAACCACAGTGGAAGGGCAAGAACAAGAAATGGGAAGGAAAGGGGTATCACAACTCTAGACCTAACCAAAGCAGCAACACAAATGCAGGTCCCAGAACCAAACAGCAGTGCAAACACTGTGATAAGTTTCATCTTGGAGAGTGTTGGTTCAAAGACAAGCCTAGGTGCCATAAATGCAACAGGTTTGGGCACATGATGAAGGACTGCAGATCAAAGAATGTGCAGCAAGTGAACTATGCAAATCAAGTGGAGGAAGAAACAAATGTGTTCTGTGCCTTCAGTGCAAAAGTGGAGAAAAACAATGAAGTGTGGTACATTGACAGTGGCTGCAGCAACCATATGACTGCACATGAGTCATTACTCATCGATATTGACACAAACTTCACTGGAAAAGTGAAAATGGGAGATGGGAACATTGTCAAGGCCACTGCAAGAGGAACTCTGGTTATCAACACCAAGAAAGGAAGAAGATGTATAAGGGAGGTGATGCTAGTTCCTGGATTGGATGAAAACCTACTTAGTGTGGGTCAAATGATGGAGCATGGGTATTTCCTACTCTTTGGGGGAACTGTGGTCGAGATCTATGATGACAGATCTCTATCAAACTTGGTGACTAAAGTGGAAGTAAAAAATAGAAGCTTTCCACTTGTGTTAAAGTATTTAGAAGAAGTGGCAAGGAAAGCAAGTGTGACAGGTTCTATGAAGCTATGGCACAAGAGACTTGGTCATTTAAACATGACAAGTTTACAAGATCTGCAAAAGCATGAAATGGTGCAAGGGATACCAACAATGGATAAATGCAATGAAACCTGTGAAGGGTGTGTATTTGGAAAGCATCACAGGGATCCATTTGAAGCTGGTAAGGCTTGGAGGGCAACAAAGCCACTCGAATTGATTCACACAGATGTGTGTGGACCAATGAAAACATCAACAATAAGTGGAAACAGGTATTTCCTAACCTTCATTGATGACTACTCACGGATGTGTTGGGTGTACTTCATGAGGTTCAAGTCTGAGGTATTCACAATATTCAAGAAGTTCAAGGCAATGGTGGAATTGCAGAGTGGATACCAAATCAAGAGACTAAGAAGTGATAGGGGAGGAGAGTATACCTCTCTTGAGTTCAATGCATTCTGTGAAGATGTGGGATTGGAGAAGCAACTCACAGTGGCATATTCACCACAACAGAATGGCATTGCTGAAAGGAAGAATAGGACTATAGTCGAAATGGCTAAGTCTATGATGCATGAGAAGAACATGCCCTATACATTCTGGGGTGAAGCTGTGAACACCTCAGTGTATCTATTGAATAGGTGCCCTACAAAAGCATTGGACAAGAAGACTCCATTTGAAGTGTTCAGTAGCAGGAAGCCATCTGTGAAGCATCTGAGAGTGTTTGGCTCAGTGTGCTATACTCACATTCCTCAACAACTAAGGCACAAATTGGAGAAATCAAGCAACAAAGGCATCTTTGTAGGCTATGGTACTAGTGAAAAAGGGTACAGGGTATACAATCTGAAAACTCAGAAGATAATCCTATCAAGGGATGTTATCTTTGATGAAGACTCAACATGGAACTGGGAAACAAGGGTAGAAGAGAAAGACAGTGTCTCTCTACAGCTTGATCTCAACAAAGGGCAAACAAGGGAGCCTATGGAGGTCTCAGTTCAAGAAGAAGTCACAGATAATGGTGACATACAAGGAGCTCCACAGCAAGCAAGTATGAGTTCACAATCAAGTCAATCACAGATAGAAACTCCAAGTTCAACTCCAGTTAAATTGAGAAACCTGGATGAGATCTATGCTACATGCAATTACTGTGTAATAGAACCAGAAACATATGAAGAGGCTGAGAAAGACAAAGCCTGGAAGAAAGCAATGAAGGAAGAGCTTGAAATGATAGAGAAGAATGACACTTGGGAACTTGTAAATCGACCAAGTGAGAAGCCTGTGATTGGTGTGAAATGGGTGTACAAAGTGAAGCTAAATCTAGATGGTTCTGTGCAGAAGAACAAAGCCAGATTGGTAGCTAAAGGTTACTCACAGAAACCAGGTATAGACTTCAATGAAACCTTTGCTCCAGTAGCAAGGTTAGACACCATAAGGACCTTGGTAGCCCTAGCAGCCAAAAAGGGTTGGAAGCTGCATCAATTGGATGTCAAATCTGCATTTCTAAATGGAGTGCTAGAAGAGGAAGTGTTTGTGGAACAACCTCAAGGGTTTACAAGTCAAGAGTTCCCAGAGAAGGTGTATAAGCTAAGGAAGGCACTCTATGGCCTTAAGCAAGCTCCAAGGGCTTGGTACAGTGAGATTGACTCTTACTTTACTGAGAAAGGATTTCAGAAAAGTCCTAGTGAAGCTACACTTTATACCAAGACAGAAGACAATAAGACACTCATTGTCTCAATCTATGTGGATGATGTTGTCTACACTGGGAATGATGCTGCAATGATTGAAGAATTTAAAGAAGAAATGATGAAGAGGTATGAAATGACTGATCTTGGTCTCTTACATCATTTTCTTGGCATTGGGGTAATTCAAGAGGCAAACAGCATCTTCATTCATCAAAGGAAGTATGCTGAAACCTTGCTTGAAAAGTTTGGTTTAAAGGGTTGCAAACCAGTCTCTACACCTCTAATTGCAAATGAAAAACTTAAAAGGGATGATGGAAGTGAACTTGCAGATGCTAGTCTCTATAAAAGTATTGTTGGCAGTCTGTTATACCTAACTGCAACAAGACCGGATCTAATGTTCTCAGCAAGCCTACTTTCTAGGTTTATGCAGAATCCTAGCAAGATACACATGGGGACAGCAAAGAGAGTCTTAAGATATGTGCAAGGAACACTCGATTTTGGGATCAAGTATGAAATGGGAAAGTCATCTATCCTAATTGGATTCTGTGACAGTGACTGGGGTGGCAGTGAGGATGATAGCAAAAGCACATCAGGGTATGCTTTCACTTTCGGTTCAGGGGTTTTTTCATGGGCCTCTGTGAAACAACAAAGTGTCGCACTGTCCACAGCCGAGGCAGAGTATGTGAGTGCATCAGAGGCTACAGCTCAAGCTATTTGGCTAAGGTTTATACTCAAAGATTTTGGCGAATTGCAGGTTGAAGCCACACCACTTCTGTGTGACAACACCTCTGCAATTGCCATGACCAAAAACCCAGTATTTCATCAGAGAACAAAGCACATCAAAAGAAGGTATCATTTCATCAGAGAAGCATTGCAAGACAACACAATCAAACTAATCTATTGCAGCACAGAAGATCAGATCGCAGATATATTCACTAAAGCTCTACCGAAGGAGAGATTCAATTACCTGAGAAGTTTGCTCGGCATGACTCCCAGAAGCAGTTTAGAAGGGAGTGTTGGAAGCTAATCAGCTCCTGGAGTCGAGGGTTTGAAGACAGCAAGGAGCTCCTGAGCAAAGGTGCTGTCTGCATCGGAGAAGAAAGAAGAAGAAATCAAGGGTTGGCCTCCTACGGCTAGTTTTTTATTTTAAATGTATGTGAGAGTGTGTGAGTGACAAGTGTACACTCCAGATTAAATCACTTAACCTCAAATGAAGGGTTAGGATTTAATCTGGAGAAGTAAGGTTTAAAGGTTTGTTAATGTCTCTTGTCAATCACTCTTAGATTAAGCATGGGTCATGGCAATGCACCATACCCTTACAAGCACTCCTCTACTTAATGAATTCAGAGCTGCTGCAATCTTGTACAGCTGGTATCCAATCTCCAAGTTCTCTCCATCTCCTCTGCTATTCCATACGAAAAACCAACCAAAAACAATCAACCAAAAACACATCAAACAAACCAACTTTAACAACGTGTGAGTGCAAGACAATTGATTGGCTTCTCTCTACTGGTGAGTACGCTTCTCTTGTCTCTTTTTTGATACTTTTGTAAGCATTGAACGTATAATAAGTCGTAATCCTAATCACTTTCTCCACCTATCATCACTCCGGCTAGTCCCAAGGGCTTAGTATATATGACTGCAGTCTTTAACACCGCTCTTTTAATCAAATCTTCACAGGGAGGTGCAGTGAGCGGAGCATGTGTGAGCTTCAACGGATGGGCAATGAAGAAAAGAGGGCCGGTTTTGGTTTCCATGTTTAGCACCATTGGAACAGTCTTCTCAGTTGTTCTCTCAGGTATAACATTGGCAGATGCCATTAGTGTTGGAAGGTACTTTAATTATCTACTACTTAAGTACTTTTTCCCTCGTGATCTTTTTCGAAATTTGTGTGTTAATTTGTTGCTTTGGTCTTGAATAATGCAGCTTTGCTGGTATGTGCCTCATGTTTACTGGGCTCTACTTCTTCCTATGAGCAAAGGGGAAGGAAGGCTACTTAGATGTGGTTGACTTAGAAAGTGAGTTTGATGCAGAGAAGCCTCTATTAAGTTGATATCATTGTTTGTGTATAGGTTTTTGTTTCAGTTTTAGACAGATAAAGATAAAATAAAATTTGAAGGAATCGTTCTAGGGGCTATAGACTAATCAGCTGTAAGGAATGTGCATGATTTTCACGCATAGTACTAGTGTTAATGTGACGATGCGCTTCGTATACTGAAAAATTCAGTAACATTGTTATAAATTAGCTTAATAATGCTCGACACTAATCAGCAAGAGTTCCTGCATTTTTAACTGTGTTTTTGCAGAATGATGAGGGGGCAACAAATACCACTTGGAATATTTGACTTTATAGAGATGGTGCTTGAGAAGAGTATGGATATGGGCAACTGAGACATTTCAAATCTAGGGTTTTCTTTTCTTATATATTGGGGAAAACTACACAGAAAATATCTAACCTACAAGTTGAGCCAAAAAAAAGACTCATTCGGCAGGCACTCTTTCAGGAGTTACTAATTAAACACTTAAGACCACACTGTTACATCATTTTTGAGTCACTGGGTCTAATATACGTACTCAACCAAAAAAACTACTTTGGGGTTTCTAGTGTAAGATTTTATAGGATGAGTATAATCAAACCCTTGTGTACTCATATATGCCGACATCAAGATAAGAGATTATATGGCCATATAGATAAATGGAGGGAAAAACATTAAGTTATGAAGTTTGAATTAGAGTTGGTTAACAACTCTAAGTAACTGGCAATAACCGAAACCCTAATGGGGGGTAGCAGTTATTGTTTTTTCACGTAAGTAAAAGAGAGGTTCTTGGTCTCTCTTCTCGGTGTGATTCCAAAAAGAAAACCAGTCCCATTGAAGGTTGTATTGTATCAAACACCAGAGAAGAGAAGGCTAATCCTAGCTAGTACCCATGCGAGATGTCTTCGACAGCAAGTATGTTTTCTTTATTGGTACTAGGGTTTAATAGGGTTGTATATCATTACATGTTGATTGTAGTTCAATGGCTTAACTGATTATGTTTTGGCTGTAAAGTAAGACTTAAGTTTACATGTGGTATCAGAGCCAACAGTTAAAGCATTGAACTTGTTTTGTTTTATGAAAGTTGATTCTTGTTTCCCCTGCTATTGCTTATCATATGTTATGATATCTTGCGTTTGCATTGTTATACTCAGTAGCCATGCATGAGAATAAAGTTAGTTGATCTGATGAATAGATCAACATTATGAATAATCTTAAGTTGATAAAGGCTACTTGGTGATATGGAACACTTATTACTGCTTAAATACATCATCAAAATGATATATTTATACTCATGAATTTAAGGTTTCATTTTCTGCAAAAAGGATGATTTACAAGCATTTAACAAGTAGAGTTAAATTCCAAAGAATTGATCTGCTGGGTTTGCTATAAATCAGTGTATAATCGCTATAAAAAGGTTGTAGTTTTGTAAAAGTTCATGCCTAAAGGTGTGCAGTTTACATAAGTTACTGTATTTTTTGTTTAAGATTATACAAAAATTGATATTCACATACTTAATGTATTATATGGACAGTTTCTTGCAAGTGTGATAAGATCGTTAAGTTATTGATTTTTGTCACAAGTACAAGTGAATTAATCAGTTCGTAATGAATACACATTATGCAGATTTCAATATGTTGAATCTTATCAACATTGGTAAACTGAATGGCAACAATTTTAAGATTTGGAAGCAGCAAATTGAAATGCAAATGGGAATGTTGGAATTTGACATTGCTTTCAAACTGCCTCAACCAAGTGCAATTATTGATGACAGCACAACAGTTCAAAGGGACTAGTTTGCCAAATGGGAGAGGGCAAATTAGATGTCACTCTTAATTACGCAGAATGCAATGGAAGAACATGTGAGAGGAGGCATTCTTGCATGTGACTTAGCCAAGGCTTATATGGACAAGGTAGAGGAAAAATTCAAGAGATCTGATAAGGTAGAAACTGGTTCATACCTCTCAACATTTATCAATGCCAAGCATGATGGCGATGGTAGTGTTAGGGAGCCTTTTCTCAAACTGGTGAACATTTCCAACAAATTGAATGCATTGGACATTGGCATCACTGACCAATTTCTGGTGCACATGGCACTGCATTCACTTTCAAGTGACTATGAGCAAATCAAAGTCAACTATAACACTCAAAAGGAGACCTGGAGCATCGCCAGGAGCATGTTATCTCATTCACAATTACCATAATTCCTTTGGGGTGAAGCTATCAAAACTGCAAACTACATACTTAATCGAGTCCCAACCAAGGCAGTCAAGTCCACTCCTTTCGAAATTTGGACAGGTAGAAGACCAAGTTTTAACCATTTTCACAGTTGGGGTTGCATATTGAGGCAAGGTTGTATAATCCTAATGAAAAGAAACTGGATGTAAAGACTACCAGTTGCTTTTTTGTTGGATATGCTGAGAAATAAAAAAGCTACAGGTTTTATTGTCCAGGTTCTTATACTAGATTGGTTGAAAGCAGCAATGCCAAATTCATTGAAGATTTTGGAACACCACATTCCCATTCCAGAAATTCATATGTGTTTGAAGAAAAAGATGAGGAGACTCATATTTCTTTACCTACAATTAATCATATTACCTTGCCACTTTCATTTGGTGTAGTTTCAAATTCATGTTCTTTGCCACTTAGTTCCAATGGTCTAACTACTAGTGACCAAATGCTTGTGAATCTACCAGAAAGGAATTTGCATGATTCAGAAGTCCTAGATGAGTTAAATGATGTTGCAGAAGTTGAAAATGCACAGAATGTAAATGAGGTGATACCAATTGTAAGAAAATCCACAAGAGTGAGAAAACCAACTTTGTCAAATGACTATGTTGCTTATTTGCAAGAAGTGGAGTTTGATGTTGGTGATGATGATCCTGTTACATATAAAGAAGCAATGGAAAGTAAAAATGCTTCACTTTGGGATGCTACAATGAAAGATGAACTGGATTTAATGGCAAAGAATGAAGTTTGGTGTCTAGTTGAGGATCCAGTGATATCAAACCCATTGGCTGCAAGTGGGTGTTCAAAACAAAGCGAGATGCACAAGGACATGTTGAAAGATTCAAAGCTAGACTTGTTGCCAAAGGTTTCACACAAAGAGCAGGTGTTCACTACACTGAAACTTTTTCACCAGTGTCTACAAAGTATTCTTTTAGAGTAATTATGGCATTAACAACTCATTATGATTTGGAATTGCATCAAATGGATGTCAAGACTGTATTTCTTAATGGAAGCTTATTGGAAGACATTTATATGAAGCAACCACCATGATTTATTGAAAGGGGGAAGGAAAGTATGGTATGCAAGCTTACCAAGTCTATTTATGGACTTAAACAAGCTTCTAGGCAATGGTATAAGAAGTTTGATCAGGTTGTCAATTCATTTGGTTTCTCAAAAAATAAGATTTACAATTGCATTTATATGAAACAAGCCAAATCAGACTTTATTTTCATTGTTCTCTATGTTGATGACATAATTCTTGCTAGCTCCAGTGTATAGTTATTAAATGAAACAAAACAAATGTTGTCTCAAAGCTTTGATATGAAAGATTTAGGTGTGGCTCATTATGTTTTGGGGATTGAAATCACAAGAGATAGATTGCAGAAGTCTTTGGGTTTGTCTCAGAAGAATTATATTGATCGAGTGCTCAAGAGATTTAACATGGAGAACTGTAATGGTGGTGATGTTCCTATAGCTAAAGGTGACAAGCTTTCACTTGCTCAATGTCCAGTTACAAACCATGACATTGAACAGATGAAAGAGAAACCATATGCCTCATTGGTAGGGAGTGTTACGTATGCTCCGGTATGTACCAGACCAGACTTGGCATTTGCACTCAGTGTATTGGGAAGGTTTCAATCAAACTTTAGCATTGCTCATTGGAATGCAGGAAAGAAAGTACTCAGTTACTTAAAAAGAACTCGAGATCATGTGCTAGTATTTCATCAAGTTAAAATATTAGAAGTTGTTGATTATAGTGATGCAAACTTGGGAGGTTGTGTAGATGATAGAATGTTAACAAGTGGCTGGAGGTGCTATTTCATGGAGGAGTAAGAAACAAACCACCAGAGCTGTGTTATCAATGGAATCTGAATATATAGGGTGTTTGAAGCTATGAGGCAAGCTGGATGGCGAAAGAATTTGATTCATTATTTGGGAGTTTTGCACAGTATTGAGAAACCAATTAAGATATACTGTGATAACACTTCTGCAGTGTTCTTTGCCAAGAACAATAAGCGATTAGAGGCTTCAAGACTTATGGATATCAAATACTTGAAGCTTCAAGACAAGATCAGAGAAAGAGTTATGGATATTGAACATCTTGGCACATTTCATATGGTTGCAGATCCTTTAACAATGGCATTACAAGTCACTGCCTTTCGCAGACACTTACCTAATATGGGATTGCAATCATCCATGAAAAGTATTTGAATGTGGGAGTAAGGTAATCTTCTCACAGTTATGACTATATTTTATGATTTCTTGTACTGAAGTTGTGCTTATTAAGACTATGAACTAAATTGCATGACGATGTGATCAGTTCGTTAAAGGTCATTCTAACAAGAACTATAATGTTTGCCAATCTTGCAGAGATTGAAATAAAGAAGACATCTGCAGTGTCTTGAGTACCAAGAAATGTGGGAGTCATTCTGGTATACAAATAGACTCTCATTAGATGTCCCTCATGTTCCAATCTTTCATTTGTACGATCAATTTGTGGTTATAGTACACTGATACTTTACGTTTGTATTAAGTTGTCTATGACTCAGTTGATAAACATATGTACTTATTTGGAAAAATTATCATGACTAAGTGACTACTCTTTAACTGTTGAGCATAATATGGATCACAGATTTGAATACACTCATGTGGGAGAATGTAAGATTTTATAGGATGAGTATAATCAAACCCTTGTGTACTTATATGTGCCGACATCAAGTTAAAAGATTATATGGCCATATAGATAAATGGAGGGAAAAACATTAAGTTATGAAGTTTGAATTAGAGTTGGTTAACAACTCTAAGTAACTGGCAATAACCAAAACCCTAATCGGGGGTAGCAGTTATTGTTTTTTCACGTAAATAAAAGAGAGGTTCTTGGTCTCTCTTCTCGGTGTGATTCCAAAAAGAAAACCAGTCCCATTGAAGGTTGTATTGTATCAAACACCAGAGAAGAGAAGGCTAATCCTAGTACCCATGCGAGATGTCTTCGACAACAAGTATGTTTTCTTTATTGGTACTAGGGTTTAATAGGGTTGTATATCATTACATGTTGATTGTAGTTCAATGGCTTGACTAATTATGTTTTGGCTGTGAAGTAAGACATAAGTTAACATCTAGATGTAGTAAAACGTTATTATATACAAAATCAAGTCGAGGCTGCTATGGAGCTAGCATTGTATATGGTATTTTACAAACAAATCACAATTCATATTAACTACAATATTTTTTTTTATACATAATATTTTTGATGTGCTTTCGTTTTTTCAAGAACTTTCTAGAACACGCAACGTGACAAATACGATCAATTATGGTTAACTAATATCTATATGTATTACGTGAGAAATATGATCAAAGTGAGAGTTAAAGTAAGCATCGTGAGATCAATTGAATTCTGAAAGGAAAATGATAGACTCGCGCTTCTTTTAGCTTCTCACACAATCCTATTGAATTTTGTCTGTTGATTTTATTTGATTAATTCAATATGATGATCAGAAATTAAGCAGAGTGTGTGAGAAACTAAAAGGAGTGAGTAAAAATCACCTCCCAATTGAGAAATGAGTACCAAATTATTTTAGGCATAAAACTAGTAGAAAAACCATTTGCGCGACCAAACTTTATGCGACGTCATAAAAATTGTCGCGTAATAGTGGTTAGCGCAACGAAGGTAACATTCCGTCACTCAAACCCATCGGAAATATTTTAAAGGGGCAAACATCATGAGTGACGCCATGTTTCGTCGCACAAAAGTAGCTTAAGCGACAAAAAAACTCGTCGTCGCGCAAAGGTTCGTAAAAAAACGCGCGAATGCCCATATTTTTGGCGCCAAAAAAGCGTGACTAATTTTTTGTCATGCAAAGGTTCTGTCAGTTGTTTGGTCAAAGTGTTGAATGCGGTATTTACTTCATCGTTTTGCGCGACGAAGGTTTCGTCGTGCAAAGTAGTCTGAATTCCTTTAAATAGCCAGTTTTGCTCTTTATCTTCACAATTCAATCCGAAAACTCTTTACTTTCACCGAACTATTATTCCAATTTTTGTTTGTTTTTCATGCGATGGGGACTCTGGTGGTCCTTCGTCAAAAAGAGTTCAAGGCAAAGGTTCTGAGAAAGGTAATACGTACTAAATTTTGTTGTTTGTTTAATTAATTAAATATTTAAGTAAACTAATATAAGTTTTCATTTTGTTGGTAGACAAGAAAAAGAAGAGAGATGTGACATGCGTTCGATACACTTCTGCAGCTAAGAGCCACTACCGAATCACTTACGCAGAATTAGTAAGATATCAGAAGTCGGATATGGTGAACAAGTTTAGGGGTGACGTCGGGGTATTGGTATGTGACAGATGTAGAGTGAATTGGGAGTCTTGGAGAGACGTCCTCGAGGAGATAAAGACGGTCATGATCGATGCATTACCAGTATGTGTAAATTATTAATTAATTAAAAATTTAGTTTTTTAGATAAAATATAATAGTGATATGTATAATTTATTTATTATTGCATATTAGCCTGATTGGAAGATTGACAAAAGTGATGCAAATCTGATAAAGTGCATCGACATCCTATTCAAGTATCGTTTTCAGGAGTTGAAGTTTGATGTTGAACGTGATGCAGAGCGGCACAGAGTGGCTAGGCCAGCAGACGATTATAATATTTTTTTTATTAGTCTATTTATGGTTTATTAAATAATGACATTGAATTATTATTAGTTTGGAAGAATAAATTTATATGGACTGTATTTATTTTGTTTTGTTTTGAGAACAGATTTCCAAAATATTATAATATTGACATTATTTTGTTGAGAAATTGTTTTCGAGACGGAATAAAATAAATATTTTCAGTTAATCGAGCAAGGCTTTACGCAACAAAACTTTTGTCTCTAAAACCTTTGCGGGACGAGATTTTGTCGCACATAAACACTATGAAACAGTCGGTTAACATTTAAGGCGTCGTATTTACTGCGTGTTAAGACTTAATTACACGACGAAATTTTGGTCGCGCATAACGTTGAGGGACGAGACTTCGTTGAGCAAAGCGATGGTCAATGGCGTTGAAGTCATGGCATTTATTGCGTATTTATTTCGTACTTTGCGCGACGAAGGTTTCGTCGCTCAAAGGTTATGCGTGACGAATGATTCGTCGTGTAAAGTGTTACGTGTTCTTTATAAGCACATATTGTTTTGCAGTTTTCTTCACATTGTTTTGTACATCTGATGGCCAATAATAGGGATAGTAGGAGAGCAGTGGTCCGAGATTGAATGGTGGAAAGAAACAGCATGCCCAAGGACGTGAAGAAGGCGGTGATGGATCAACTATTAGTAAGTGTGACAAATGTTGAAAATAATTAATTTTGTGAAATTATTTTTTATATGTTATAAATAATTATTTGCATATATGTGTAACGGTGTAACTATACTCTTGATGATACGAACAAAGAGTTGATGAAGTTGATGGAGGAGACATTGAAGAGGGGTTACAAGCAGTGGTGTTATGACGTGGAGTGGAATGGAGGACCAACGGAGTAGTTTTAAATTTATATTTTTGAGGATAATATTTATTTTTAAGGTTTTATTTTAAGTTATGTAATTGGACTTAAGTGGCCCTTAATTCATGTTTTGTTGTTTAAATAATTGAGTTGGTTAATTTACTTTATTTAAGTGTTCTATTAATTTTAGAATAAATATTTTAATTTAATAAGTATTTGGAGTTATAAAATTTACGTAAATATATATATATTATAAAGATCTATGTTCACGTAAATTTCATAATTATAATCAATTACGTATCTGTTCATCGCTAAACATTTTGGACGACAAAATATTTGAAACAATAAGTACATGGGACGAATTACTTATTTGTCCTGCCTATTTCCACTTTGTCGCGTAAGGGTGAAATCAAAGGGCGACGATTTTTACTCCAGACGGTCAGTTTTGCTTCTTCGCGCAACGTGGCCAAGGTTCCTATAAATAACTAGTTTCGGTTTCCATATTTCTCAAACCTTTTTCCGGATTACAATTCCAAATGTTATTCAAATTTAAGCACAATTGCCGACTCAAGTGCTCGTTCGTCGAATAGGATGGAGGGCGAGAGTTCCGGAAAAGATAATACCCACTAAATTAATTATGTGTTTTCTATACATTTTATACTTTGCATTATTATTTTTCATATAAATTTTTTAGTAGACAAGTGAAAAAAAAAGAGTTGCGCCCGTGGTCCGATACAATTTTGGAAGGAGCAGTTACCAAATCAATTATGAAGAATTGATGGGAATTCAAAAGTCAAATATGTGCAACAAGTTTATGCGCGATATGCGGGTATTAGTGCGTGACAAATGCAGTGTGGATTGGAAGTCTTGGGGAGCGAGGAGATAAAGAAGCACTTGGTCGATGAGTTAGAGCCTGATTGGGACATTGACCAAAGTGACCCAAATTTGATGAAGTGCGCTGACAACATATTCAAATCATCTTTTCGGGAGTGCAAGTTTGATGTTGAACATGAGGTAGAACTGAGTTGAATACCAGAACCACCAGTGGCGGAATAGAATTTTATTTATGTTTTTCTTTTATGTTTAATTAAATAATAACATTTGGGTTTTAAGTTTTTATTTATGAACGTTAGTTTTTAACATGCAATTTTAAAGTTTTTGTTGAATAAAATATTATTGTAATAAACGATTATATTAATTAAATGTGCTTGAATGTGCGATGCTGCACTGTCGTCGTGCAACGGTTATTCAAAAACGCGGGACTGGCCATGAGTTGGCGCCAGAACGGTGAATGCATATGTTTGACGCGACGAAAGTTGGGGCCAGAACGGTGAATGCATATGTTTGACGCGACGAATGTTTCGTCGCGCATGGTGGGTAAAAAAAGGTGGTAAAGGAGAATATATTTGGTGCCATGTATTCGAATTCACAGATTTTGCGGGACGAATGCTTCGTCGCACAAGGGTTTGAAATTTAATTCAGCTTCCCAGACGTAGAGATACAGAAACTGCAAATTCATTGCAGCTCTGCCTCTCCTCCCTCAGCTCACTATCTCTCCTCTCCTTTAGCTCGATCACTCGGTCTCGTGCTCCTTCTCTTCATCACCTATATATATCATTTGGTAAGCAAATTTGTTTTCAATATTTTTTTTTGAAATTACACAATGAAACTAACAAAATTAAATTTGTTGTGTGTAGGTGTTTTTTTTAATGACTATAGGCGAGGAACGCATTAGGAGGTATATTTTCTTTGACTATTTCATTAACACTAAATATAGTTTATTAATTTATTTTTTAGTATTTATGTGATACAATTTATTTGTATGCAAACATTTTTGTACAAAGTTAAGTATTAACTTCATTCGTTATTTTCATGAAAACTTAGTTTCCCGTTTGATAATTAGTTGGATTTCACACATGGATGCGAAAGCATGACTGTGATCCAATTAATTCTTGAATTGTCCCAATTTTCGGACAATTTGGGAATGCACATTCATGTATCATAGTTTGCAGTTCACGGATGAGATTTCGATAAGGAGAAATTTGGTAGCATGTCTGTGCATTCTTCGAGTGCTGCGTACGTATTTAGTATATACGTGATACACTTGAAGAACTTCAGGGATATGCTGCCAAATTTTTTCAACATCGAAATCTAATCTAATTGAGCCGTAAAATACGACATGTAGCCGAGCATTCCTGAAAGGGATAGGACCCTTACCAGAGGCATAAGGTGGCATGTTATAATTGAAGTGTTTGTAACCATTGTGATTTTATTTTTTTGTAGGCGATATGGACAGATAGTGGATACAGAATACTAACAGATGTGCAGACGAATACTTGGATGGAATAAATGAATTCATTGATTCCGCAACGGCACACAACCAGGGTTCAGTCCGTGTACGAACTGTAACAATTCAATGGTTGAGTATTATGAAAATTTTCGATACCATTTAGTCCGACATGGTATGATGAAGACATATACCACTTGGAGTCATCATGGGGAACGATTAGTACATCCTTCATCTTCACATATGACCCCATTTGTTGAGGCAGATGAATCTTATGTTGATCCAAATGAACAAATTATGGATATCCTAGATGATGCTTTTCCAGACGCCTCAACCAATTTTGATCAGGAAAAGAGAGATGACGTCCCTTGAAGCATGGATAATGGAGCCCTTTAAAAATTATGAAAAACTATTAAAAAGTGTTAAACAAGAGTTATACTCTGGTTGCGAGGATTTTTCGGTACTGACGGCTATTGTGGAGATGATGCATGGAAAAAGCAAAATTTCGTATGTCCAATCAATGCTTTGATTATTTTTTGGGCCTTTTCAAGAGGATGCTTCCAAAGGACAATTGTTTGCCTAAAGATCACAAAAGTGCATGAAGGTGTTGAATGGTCTGGGATTGGGCTATGAAAAAATTCATTCGTGTAAAAATAATTGTCTATTGCTTTTTAAGGAGAATGAAGTGCTAGATAAATGGTCTATATGCAAATAGCCAAGGTTTCAAATGACAGCTCAAAATAGAACGACAAAGATTTCACAAAAAGTTATGCATTATCTTCCAATAAAGCCCAGGATTCAACGCTTGTATATGTCGACGCATACTGCTAGCGACATGACATGGCATAAGGACAGATTGGTGGATGACAATTTGATGAGGCATCCAGCTGATGGTGAGGCATATAAAGAGTTTGATCGTTTGTACCCCGATTTTGTGCAAGAGATGCAGAGTGTAAGATTAGGGTTGGCCACATATGGATTTAATCTGTTCGGGGTATTAAACCAAAACCATAGCACTTGGCTAATCTTCGCAATTCCGTACAATTTGCCACCTTGGAAAATTCAGGTAAGTTTATCGATGTTTATTTGCGACCGTTGGTCGATGAGCTGAAAGATTTGTGGGAAAACGGAGTTTCGATCTACGATAAATCAACTAGGCAGATGTTCACCTTGTGAGTTGGACTATAAACGATTTTCCTGCATATGCTATGATGTCTAGATGGACTATTAAGGGTTATTTGGGATGCCTCGTTTGCAAGGAGGACACAACGTCTTCTTGGCACGCCGAGAAAGTTTGTTACCTAGGGCATCGTAGATGGTTTCCTGTGGGACCACGAGTGGCTTCAGAACGAGATAACATTCTTCGACGGAATAGAGATTCAGCCAAGACTTAAAGAATGGGGCGGAGAAAATATTTTAGCGCACTTGAATCATTTGGATTTTGGTTAGTTTGGCAAATCAGTAAATAAGACCAGACCAGACCAGACACCCATCTAAATTGGACACACAAGAGTATGTTGTTTGAGCTGCCATACTGGTCTAAATTGAAACTGTGCCACAACCTCAATGTTATGCATGTTGAGAAGAACGTGTTTGATACACTGGTTGGAACTGTATTAGACATCGAGGGAAAGACAAAGGACATGATCAAAGTTCGCATCGATTTAGAGCGAATAGGAATAAGGCCAGGTTTATGGATGACGAGGGAGGGTGAGATAGCCAGAAAAAGGCTAGCTTCTTTTTTAGTAAAACCAAAGAAGATGAAATAGTTTTAAAGTTTCTATCCTCTGTAAAGTTTCCAGATAGGTATGCTTCAAATATCGAACGATGTGCAAACGTAGATGGGGGAAAATTTTATGGGCTTAAGACTCACGATTGTCATGTTACAAAGCCTGCTTCTGATTGGTATTCAACACCTATTGCTAAAAGATGCGGTGAAGCCAATTATATTGTTGGCGATATTTTTTTCTCAATTATCTACTAGGACGTTGCGAAAGTCTGATGTACAATAGTTACGAACTAACATTGTCAAAGTCCTATGCAAGTTTGAACAAATATTTCCTCCCTCTTTCCTCACAAGCATAATCGACATGATGATTCACTTGCCAAATGATGCATTACCTGTCAGACTAGTCAACTATTGATGGATGTATCCAATCAAAAGGTCTAAAGTCCTTAGTCATTAATTAATTCGTGATCAATTGATGATTTAACTTATTTGAATCATCACAATTTTATTTTTGTAGATTACTGTGTGAGTTAAAGAAGAGTGTAAGGAACAGGGCGAAGCCCGAATGATCAATTGTGGAGGCTTAGGTGGCATTTGAGGCGAATACATTTTGTGCTATTTACTTACAAGATGTTGAGATGACGTTTAATCGACCACACTGTAATAGTGACGGTGGTGTGAGAGGGCAAAAACTATTTGCGTTTGCCCAAATCGTACGACCATTTAACGAACTAGTATGAGGCGATTCGTTCAATGAAAAGGACATGCAAGTAGCTCATTGGTTCGTACTTAACAATTGCAACGAGATAATTGAGTATCTGGATGAGCATGAAGAGTTGATGAAGCAGGAACATCCTTCACATTTATATGTCGTGAAACACCGTGACTTGTTTCCTCGTTGGTTTCGCGAACAAGTAAGTTGTTTAGGTTTTTTTTGTTGGTTTTTTCCTAAAATATAATTGCATGTCAGTTGTCTTAAATTTTGGTAAAACCAACATGTCAATTTTTTGGTATAAATTAGGTGAAAAAACTGAAGAAAACCAATTCTCCCGCTTGTACATATGAATTATACAACTTGGCTATCAAACCTCTAAGCACGGAGTTGTACTCAGGGTGTCATGTGAACGACATAAAATTCTTGAGAGCTGAGCATGATGACAAGCTTTGTACTCAAAACAGTGGTGTACATGTCCCAGGAGCTGGAGATATTGTAGACATTGATTTCTATGGGAAACTAAAAAGTGTGGTCCAATTGGTTTACAAAGACCATTGCCAAGTCATCCTTTTTAAGTGTCGTTGGTTCGATACAAACCCTAGTAGGAATGGGAGTGTTAAACAGGATGATGGTTTAATATCGGTGAACACTACCCGATGTTGGAACAGTGAAGACCCGTACATTTTGGCAACTATGGCCAAGCAAATTTTCTACATCGATGATCCAAAGGCCAGGAGGGGAGGGAAAGTTGTCCAGAGGATTGATCACAGAGGGGTGTATGATATTCTGGACCGAGATCCTGACGACAACTTTGCCGACCAACTCGTCGAAACTTCGACACAAATTGGTGCAGAAACACTTCGAGACACTAATATTGTCCAAGAATCATTTTAGGTAGTGGGAGGTCCTCAAATCGAAATTCCTATATACTCAATTACAACTGATCTTGGAAGTCTCCCAGGATACAATCCACCTGAGGGTGCAGATGATGTTGTTGATGTACCAAATGATGAGGATGAATGGGAGACTGAAAGTGATCAAAGTGAAGATAGTGATATTTATTGTACCGAGGATGAGGATTAAGGACTTCTGACTTATATGCAATGCAATTAAGTGTATTTTTTTTTTTACATAAAAAAATTTTAATTTATTAAATTTGTAATTGGATAAAGGATTAGCAAAACAAATTAAAGTCAATTCAAAGAGACGGACACTAGAAAGTCATCAAGCATAATGTAATAGAGCGATGAAAACAAGAAAATTCGTCGCTCAAGGTAGGTTTACGCGACACAAGTGACGCATTCGTCGCATTTGGTAGTTTGCACGACGCAACAAGTTCAATTTGGCGCGCAAGGTCTTCAAAATTTCTCAAAATCAAAATTTGAGTGCCTTTTTTTTAAATGTTCATTAAACATTGGGCGACGAATGAGGGTGAATCGTCGTGCAATACCGTATTGCGCGACAAATGGGATAACTTCGTCGCTACAGGTCCTTCAAAATTCCCAAATTAAAATGTTGGCAACTTTTTTTTTATTACTATTTTATTTTAAATGTTCATTAAATATTGTGCGACGAAATGTGCTATATTTGTCGCGCTTTTTACTTATACGCGACGAATGTTTTCCTTTTGTCGCACATTGTTCTCAAATTAACCAAAAATAAGATGGGTTTTTTTTAAAATAAAATTCATTAAAATTGAGTGATGAATGTGTTCGTCGCGCAAAGTCCTTCGCATTATTAGTTCTAGAGAGCCTTTCTTTCTCTCATTTTCTAGAACCTCTATCTTCCCTTCGAACTCTCTCACTCCAACCGTCGCTCTCACTCGAACTCTATCTCCCTATAACTCTCTCCCCCCTCAAACTCTCTCTCTCCCTGTAACTCTCCCTCCCTCGAGCTCTCTCTCCCTACAACTATCTCGCTCGTGAACTCTCTCTCTCAACTCTGCGGTAATTCTTTTTTTTTTTTCATTTGTTAATTATTTTAGATGTATGATTTTTGTGGATTGATTACATATTAGGGTATTAGGCATTAGGAGTTACGGATTTAGGGATTTTGTCAATTTGGGGATTTAGGATTTATCTCAATTTGGGGATTTAGGGATTTTAGAAATAGGGAATTGAGGGATCGAAATTTGGGGAGTAGGGCTCGAGTAGGCGTCAGGGATGGGTGGTGGCAGTGGGGGTTGGGTTAGGATGGCAGTGCCTGAGTCATCGAGCGTTGGGTAGGGGTGGCGCGGGGATGGGTGGTGGGGGGGGGGGGGTTAGGTAGGGTTAAAATTTTAGATTTCATAATTTTTATGCAAATTTAATTTAATTTTCAATTTATTTAATTTATTAATGTCACATCTCGGCCCCTAGCTCCCACCACATCCCGGGCTCGACTCCGCCCTAGCACGATATTGTCCGCTTTGGGCCCCGACCACGCCCTCACAGGTTTTGTTTCTGGGAACTCAGACGAGAACTTCCCAGTAGGTCACCTATTATGGGATTGCTTTCGTGCGAACTCACTTAACTTCGAAGTTCCTACGAAACCCGAAGCCAGTGAGCTCCTAAAATTCCTCGTGCTAGGTAAAGATGGGAATATACATATAAGGCTTACAGGATCCACACCCCTGGGTGATGTGGGATCTTACAATCTACCCCCCTTAGGGGCCCGACGTCCTCGTCGGCACACTTCTGGCCAGGGACTGGCTCTGATACCAAATTATCACATCCCGACCCGGGCCCCTACCATATCCCGGGCTCGACTCTGCCCTAGCACGATATTGTTCGCTTTGGGCCCCAACCACACCCTCACAGTTTTATTTCTGGGAACTCAGACGAGAACTTCCCAGTGGGTTACCCATCATGGGATTGCTCTCATGCGAACTCGCTTAACTTCGGAGTTCCTACGAAATCCGAAGCCAGTGAGCTCCCAAAAGGCCTCGTGCTAGGTAGAGATGAGAATATACATATAAGGCTTACAGGATCCACACCCCTGGGCGATGTGGGATCATACAATTAATATGTTAACAAATTTCATTTAAATTACTTAAATTTGTTAAGTAGTTAACTTTATAATTTTTTGTTTGAATTTTGTAAGTTTAGGGTTTTTTTGATAATGTTAGGATTAACATATTAGTGCTAGGGATTATTTTATAACTTTACAATTATAGGTTTAGAATTATTTTATATTTTGTAAGTTTACTTGTTAATTTGTTAACTTTAAAATCATAGGTTTAGAATTTTAGCTTTATTTTTTTAATTTTAGAATTAAGATTTTAGTAAAATAAAAAAATAAAAAAAGATTTGGATGAAGTCCTCTTTGTTGGGATTAATTCGTAACTTAAACATTCGTAGGTTTACGCTTTTAATTTAATTTTATAAATTTAGGATTAATATTTAGGTTGTAGGTATAAATTGGAAATTTTTTGTATTAATTAACTAATTATAGGGTTGCTTTTACAACTTCATAAATTTTGTGTTACTTGTAGAATTAACTTCACAAAAGTCCAAACTAGCGAAGGCGGAATCGCCACAACATATGCACCCAAGCACATAAAGGGTCTAATTAATAAAACTATACTCAAATGATTTAATTTGGGAAAATGGACGCCAAAAATAGGTCCAAGACGTCGGAATTAGCCTAGGAGGGGTCCCGGACGAAAACCTGAAAAAAAAAAAGTAAAAAAGTCAAAGTTGACCGGTCAAAGTCAAAGTCAAAGTTGACCGGTCAAAGTCAAAGTCAACGCTGACTGTTGATAGGGCCAACGGGTTTTGGGTTTGGGTTCTAAGGCCCAAAGGGTTTTGGGTTTTGGGTCAATGGGCCGAAGGCCTTGGGCTGCACAAATGGGGCTTGGGCTTAAAGGCCCGGCCCATTTTTTTTGGGTTTTAGAAATTAAATTAAATAAATAATTAAAATAGGTGGGTTGGGCTTAACGGGTCTAAGGCCCTGGGTTCTAAACGGCCCAAAGGGCCTGGGTTCACTAGACTGGTCATTCGACCTGTTTCTCGTCGGGGAGAAAGGCCGGAGCTTCCCGAGCTCTGGTCGCCGTCGTTTGGTCACCTTAACCTACGATCTACCTACAAAATTGAAGGTAAAGGTGAGAGGGAGAAGATGGTACCTGAGGTTTTCCGTCAAACGACCGTAGATAGCCGGATTTAGGCTCACACACCCACGACTTGCCGAACCTGGGTTTGGTATTCTCTGGGCACCCCGGAGCTTCGTGAAGATGATGGAGAGGGAAAAGAGATCTTTGTGAGGGTCATGGCTATGGTGCCGTCGCTGGAGAGCTTCTTTGGGTGTGTGTGGGTGTGGGTTGGGTGTCGTCGGGTTTGGGAGAATGAGAGTGAGAGATGAGAGGTTCTGTGAGGGATAGAAAAGTGAGAGCTGCGAGAGGGTTCGAGGAAAGAGAGAATGGTGAGTTTAGGGGCTGCCATGTAGCAACTGAAGAGATGAGAGAATCTGGGAAAAGCGATCCGGATTGGATTAGGATAGGGGCCAAAATGAAAACCTCAGCAACTTTTTAGGGGAAAAGTTTAAATACAAGCTAAATTTGGGGAGGGGTTTTACGGTAGGTTAGTCAGTAGTTCCCCTCCGACACCTTCACCAGCATTAGCCCCGACATCGGAGGCTGTCATACATCAGGCCAGGCCACGATGTTGGCAGTGCTTGAGTCATCGACCTCTTTAGTGACTCATCCGTTACTGAGCGCTCGGCGCTCCCATCTTATGGACCTAGCCTATCGATGAGGTTAATGAGTCTGCATCGGCTTCCACCGTAGTAGAAGAGAGAACCGACACAGGTAATACATTGTTTTCTCCAAATTTTTAATTTAATAAATTTAATATACTTTGATTCGGTTCTTCTATATGTGAATTGTTGTGTTGTTTATTTGTTTATAGGTTATGGGAAATGTTGTATTTTTAGGGGAAGTTATGTCGAGTTTTTCATAGATTATTTAAATTGTTTTTACACTAACTTATTTCATTTTGCAGATCGTAAAAAAACTTGGGGTCCATGCAAACTCATTGACACGTCACAGCTCACCTGCACCACCTAGGAGCGTATAAAGATTTCGTGGGATGCTCGACATCGGGGCGGCAGGAACAAAGGAGCAACACAACCATTTAGTCCATGACGTTGGCTTGTGCGTCACCACTGCCCTATGCAGTGGGAGTCTTGGAGACTTGTCCCACAGGAGACCAAAGACCCCGTTCTTCATGAGCTATCGATTCGTAAAGTTTTTTTTCTTCATTATTTTGTAAGTAAAGTTGTGAAATTTAATCACTGTTAACTTTGATTAATTTGTTTCGTATTTGCAGCATCACTATGACCTCGAGGACCTTGATGTCAATCAAGCCAAGTACATCTAAGAACTTTTCACCGGCTGGTTCACTCAGTGGAAGAGCGACCTCCACAAGTATTTCTAGAGATTTGACGATCCAGCTGACGCTCTAGCATATGGATGCCCCTTGGAGTTGGTGAAGCGCCTTGAAAATTGGGTCTGGCTTTACACCCATTTTCAGGACGAAAAATACTTGGTAAGTGAATTATATAAATTATTATAGATTAATAATATTTTATTAATACTTCAATTCTGTTTATTAATTTATTTTAATACTTTATAATTAATATCCACACTAATACGGTTCGTTTCTTTTAAACAGAAAAGAGCCAAGGCCAACGCAATAAATAGGTCGAAGAAGAAGCTTCTCCACCACTCTGGTTCCCTACGCTTTTCCAAAAACTGTTATTACTCGTACTCTAAATTACACAACTAATTACTAATTTTTTTATGCAAGCGGGGTCGAAGTTTTCGGTGATTGACACGTTCACGGAATTGTACATACGGCATGGGGATGAGTTCATAGAGCGGCTCCATGTAAGTTTTTGTAATTTTTAAATTTATAATTCTTATTCATTTTAAATAAATGTTATATAGATATTAATTAACTTGCTTTTATAATTATAGGCTACTATGAAGGAGAGGAGCCAGGCTGTCCTTGACGAAGTGGCTTCCCAGCTTCTCCCTGACACCCCGATAGAGGAGGTAGGCCCCCGCGAGGATGCAGGTTTTCGTATCATGACAGACACTAAGGGTGGGTTGGAAAAACTGAAAACTGAGAAAAAGGGGACCAAAAACCGAACCAAGGCCGAAAAAATCGAACAATAAAAAAAAACCGAACCGAATCTGTTAAACTGAACCGAATCGAATCTGGTTGGGTCTGTTTCGGTTTCTGGGGTTCAAAAATCGAACCGAAGTTCAACGACATCGATTTGTAATTATTTTATTAATTAATAATCCTATTCTATAATTGGCATCGTTCTTCCCCAACTGTAACCCTAAGGCCTCCGCGTATTCCTCTCTCCCATTTTCCCAGCTTGCGCAGCCTGAGCCTCCTCTCTCTTTCTTAGTCTTCAATCACTCTCAAACTCTATGTCTCTCATTCCCAACGGCGACCAGGGACCCTTCTCACTCTCTAAATAGTAGCCTTTACAAATTTTCAATTCTTAATTTGCATTTTCTATCGATAAAGATTAGAGAAGGATTCATACTTTGTATTTTCTATTAATCTGCCGATTTTCTGGGTTTCTTTCTGCAACAATATATTATATGTGTAGTGTGGTCATGAAAATTTGAGATATTTCAATAGATTGTAATTTTAGATTTTTCTAGGAGGGTTTTAGTATTTTTATGGGTTCATTTGCATGCCATCCAACATATATATATATATATATATGTAACTTTATAGAGGGAGGGAGGGAGGGAGGGAGGGAGGGAGGGAGAGGGAGGGAGAGGGAGGGAGTGAGTCTTTGATTATAGCTAGTTTTAGAAGGTCATTCATTTGAAACCTCTAGTCCCAATACAACGCATTTCAATAATATCCTGCAGAGTGGGGTTGAATTTGTTTGTCTAATGTTTTCCTATAATTTGATGTTACAAATTGAAAGTTGTACTAATGCTTTCCTATAATTTGATGCAATATAATGAGATAACACACGTTATCTTTGATGCAATATATTGAGGCATGATTTGGCATAATGATTTCCTCGTTTCATCGATTAGTATGCCTTAGTACCTACACATGCTTATATCAGTTTAATAATCTATTAGCACCAGATTTTCTTTCACTTCCCCTTTATCTGCATCCATTGCATAATCAAAGAATAAATTTTTCTGTGTGGTTATACGGTGTAGCAATAAATTTTTCTGTGTGGTTATACGGTGTAGCTAACTCATTATGCAAGTTTGGATTTTCATATTGTTGTAACTGTTTTGGTGTTATTAGAATGAATGTTACAGTTTACAATTAAGATAGTGAATCTTACAGTTTTAATTGACATTTACTTTTGTATACATTTGTAGTACTAACTATTATCCTTTTATTATTTTATGTGAATTAGATGAAGTCAAAGGCGTCAAAGGTCTCAAGGACTTCAAGCTCAAGTTCAAACTCAAATAGCCCTTATGATCAAACGAACTCATCTTCGAGTATACCATCGGAAGTAAGTAGTCATATCTTTCTATTACTTTAGCCCTTATGTTTAATAATTAATTCATTAATTGTAATGATTCTCTTACTTGAATAATTAATTGTATGATTCTTTTATTTTAGATAGATATTGTTGGTGAATCAACTCCGCCTCAAAACACCATGGTGGCACCTTGACAAACTCCTAGTTCTCTTGGTGGATCCGAAAATCCCTCCGATGCAACTCCAAAAGAAGGTGACTCAAGTGACCAAGTAAGTAACAAAGAAGCTCATTTGGAATCATTAAAAAATCATGAAAGGTCTATAGTTTGGGAGCACTTTGAAAGAAAAATTGAGGGTGGTAGAGTTAAGGGGTTGTGCAAGTATTGCACCCAATCATATATGGCCGACCCGGATAAAAATGGTACAACTAATTTAAGAAACCATTTAGCAAGATGTAGAAGCTATGGTCCTAATAATGAAATATTGCGGCAAATAGGCAAAAGATCTTAACTTTTGCTGGTAAGAAATAGAAGTTGGTAGCTATAGGCTTTTCTCAAGAGGAAGTAACTAAGGCCTGTGTTGAGATGATAATTATAGATGAGTTGCCTTTTACTTTTGTTGAGAGAGAAGGTTTTCACCATTTTTGCTTGCAAGCATGTCCTATGTGGAGAGTGCCTAGTAGTAAGACAATTGCTAAGGATGTACTTAGCTTGTTTTATTTCGAAAAAGATAAATTGAAGACATTTAGGGTGTGTCTATCAACGGATACATGGACTTCTATTCAACAAACCAATTACATGGTTCTCACTGCCCATTTTATTGATGATGATTGGATGTTATATAAAAAGATTTTGAACTTTTGTGTCATTCCAAATCATAAAGGAGAATTCATTGCTTAACTTTTGGAGGAATGTTTAGCTCATATCCTCAATTTGGTTGTGAATGATGGGATAAAATTGTTGAAAATGGCTATACAAAGCATTCGTAATGCGGTTAGGTATGTAAGATGGGCAGTGAGAACCACGTTTTTACTGTTGGAATTCCACATTTTTAATGTTGGAATCAGCTTTAAAGTTCAAGATGGATTTTGATAGATTAAAAGTAGATGATGGTCATTACCTTCCGTACTTTGTTAGAGCCAATCATGATAATATGAGGGAGGGGCCACCTTCGATGGATGATTGGAGTGAGGCGGGGATATTTGCAATCTTTTTGAGACCTTTTTATGAAGTCACTTTAAAAGTATGTTGTTCTAATACTCCAACAATTCATACTACTTTTGGTGATTTGTTTAAGATTAAAAGTCTCTTGCATGAAAACAAAGATAATGAATTTTTGTCTATGATCTCCATGTTGATGCAAGAAAAATATGACAAGTATTGGCGTTCAATTGAGGACATGAATCAATATATTTTTATTGCACTTGTGCTTGATCCTGTTGGAAATGTGCCCTAAAACCAATCATATGATGATACTTTACGGACATTTCACATGTTAAACTAATCTAGTTTAGTATAAAGGGCAAAGATTATTGTTTCAAGCTGTCTCAAATAAATGTTATGTGCTTAAACGATAAGTCCAAGGAATATGCTATTAGGAGAATGTAATCTAAAGAAGTTAGATTCATGAGACCATTCTCTTTTGTATACATATCCTAAATGTTCCTGATCATAGGATTGCCAATTGGGCATTGACAGTCCGTTAAGATCAGTACGTGCTATGTCTTCTCTTAGGGAGAGTGACAGGTCTCGAGTCATTGGTGTGAATGACACCAAGACAAGCATGTAGGTGCTCGATAGAGAATGAGTCCACTGAACGCGATCAACGAGGAGTTCTCATATTCATGTCATATGAGAACTCATGGTTGGGATAATGCAAAGTAGTCATTTGACCTGAGGCATCACAGTTGTCTTGTGGTTAGGTCCTTGATCTTTGACTATGTCAAAGTCACTCCGTCAGAAGGTGTCCACGGCATAGTTGGGGTTAAGCCACTTAGCCATGGAGGCAAGTGAATGCGCAACAAGGGATCTCTAACCTTTAAACTGTTTGAGGGAGAATACTCTATGATATGATTGAGAATCTCTGGCCAGAGTATGAATGAGATTGAGGAAGTCGTTCCAAATCACATTCAAGGTAATCATATAAGTAAATGAATCACGTTGGATAGTAGACATGAATAAACTATCAAACCAAACAATGTGGTCAAGAGTATTGTATTAGAGAAAGATCGTATTGCATTGTAATCCTAAACTGAATAGGTTCTCCACCTCTTCTGATTAGCTTGGGTAGCCATGATACACTGCTAGGTGTCACTCATGGTTTGTGGAAGCCCTAAAGATGTATAATCATTTAAGGGAGAATTGAAAGTATGTTTCAATTCATAATCAATCGTTAAGAGTAACAATCGCCCACTGCCTTGCTAAGAGGAACCTAATGGATCGCACACCGTGTAAGGTAATGATTGAAGGATATAATGAAGATGAGTAAGGACAATTAAATAGTTTAATTGTATGTGGCAAGGATTAATTAAAAGTTAATTAATCTAGAACGAAAGGTTCGTTTTAGGCCTTAAGTTAGTTTTGGGTTTCGGGACACAAAAGGGTTTTGGTCCACAAGGCACATAATGTTTAAGTTGTGTGACAACTAAAACAAAATGTGCAATTAACCCACTAACAATAGAGAGGCCAGCCATGATTAGAGAGGGAGTGAGTTTTGGACTTATTACAAGTTTGCCACTCCAATGAAGGGAGGTATAAATATGACTTTATAGCTTTTTCTTCATTAGGGTTTTCTTTGAGGAAAGATGAGAGTTTTTTGGCTCTCTCTTTCTCTCTAGGGAGGCCGGCCACCATGGGGGAGTTTACTAGCATCTAACTCCTCCATGGCCACTCATCTTCTTCCTCAACCATCCTTGGTGTCGAAACTTAGAGGTCTCCAACTTTGGTGACTTTTGGAGAAACCTATTCTTCCATCCACATCCAAGAAGGCATGGATCCAAGAAGCAAAGTTCTTCCACCTTCATCCATGGAGCCAAGGAGCAAGGTGACAAAGGAAGAAGGCCCTCACATGGGTGATTAACCTTTGCTAAGCAAAGAGGTACTTCAAAGGTATAAAGTTTCTCAACTCTTTTTCTTAGATCTTGAGTTGAGTCTTGGTTCACCATTTCTACTAGGCTTTGAATTTCATGGGTAATGTTTTGTTTTGAGTGCATACAAGCATGATTCCGCCTTTAATTGTTAATTGCATGCCATAGATGTTGCTCAAATGAACATGTTTTTTCACAAATTTTCCTTCAGATCCTCGCCACAAATAAAGTTGTTGATTATTTTGAGATACTATCTAGTGAGGATGAAGAAAAAGTTGAAAGTACCACAAATGCGGTGAAAGACTTGTTGATGGATCTTTACAAGATTCATGGAGATGTGTATTTTGGTACACAACAAAGTATAAGTAGTGGTGGTAATTCTCAAACGACAAGTGGAGACTTTTCATCAAGCATGACCGAAACGGAAAGAAAGTTGAAAGAAAAAAGTGAAATGAGAAAAGCAAAGAGAGCCTAGGTTGTGCATAATGATGTGGACTAGTATCTTTCTGATTCTAATGAAGGAGAAGAAAACTTTGTTATATTGAATTGGTGGACGATGAATGGGGTTTCTAAGTACCCTATTTTGGCACGTGTTGCAAGAGAGATCTTAGATATTCCTGTATCAACCATTGCTTTAGAATTCTTCTTTTATCACAAGTGGACGGATAATTGATCCATATCGTAGTTCTTTAAGTCCAAAAATGGTGGAGGCTTTAATATGTACTCAAAATTGGCTTAGGTATATCCATGTTGTATTACATCATGAGCCAACCATTGAGGAGATTGAGTTTTGTGAAGAAGTCGAGAAAGGTAATTTTATTTATTGCATTTGATTTTGTTAGATTATTTTAATTAACATTTTAATTAGTATCCTTTCTTTTATTATTTGTATGTAGAAATGGCACGTGGAAGTTCAAAAAAAAGGTGCTATGTTGCCCATTAGGCTGCCCAAGCATTAGCAAGCAAATTGTCATTCAAACTTGAAATGGTTGAGCGTTGATCTTGAGAACTTGAAGAAGTATGTGCAAGGCATGGAACTTTGGATGTTTACTTGAATTTATGATCTTAATTGTAATGTTTATTTTAAGTTGAATATTTATTTAACGTTTGAACTTTGGAATGTTTATTTTAGGTGTGGAAGACTTGAACTTTGATGTTTATTTTAAGTTTGGACTTTTGGAAGATTTGAACTTTGATGTTTATTTAACCTTGGACTTTGGAAGACTTGATTGTAATTGAACTTTGAATGTTCATTTTCATTGTCTTTGATTCTATTGGAAATTTGGAATGCTTATTTTATCGATTATGTTGAAATGGGACTTTGAATTTATTTATACTCCTCTGGAAGATATATTACAAAATGGCTGCAAGCTATGTTTTCTTAGGAATTTTTTTTTGCTATTGGAAAAAAAAAAACCAAACCAAGCCAAAATCGAACCAAATACAAACTGAACCAAACACAAACCAACAGAAAACTGAACCAAACCAAACCAAATCAAACAGTAATTTCGGTTTGGTTTTGGCAAAAAAATAAATCGAACGGAACTGAACCCACCCCTAACAGACACCCTCGACCAGAGACTCGGTCTTAGGCCGTGGAAGGTATATCGTGGTATGGGAAATGCCCGCCATCGTGAGACGGGAGCCTCTTCTTCCACCTCTACCTCGGGACATGTCACATCATTGATGGAGAAAGTAGCGAAACTCGAGTAGCAGGTGGCGGTCCAACATAAGCACATTGCGACGCAGTCTGCCCACATAGTCACCCAGTAAGCTCATATTGCTGGCCAAGAGTCTAAGATGGCCCAAATCATTGCCGTGCTTTAGCTGTTCAACTTCAACATCCCCGCCGCTACACCTTCTCATACTACTTCGACCTCCTAAGCCCCCAACCCAGTACAGCCGACCTTAGAAGTTAACTCTGATGACTTTTTATTGTAGTTTTTTTTAATTAAACATTCGTACATTTAAAAATTTTCCTCACTTGTAAATACATGTTTCATATTTATTTTAAATTAATATTCTTCTTTATCAATTATTGTACTTAATTAAATTTAACCAAACAAAATTATTTTGTTTTGAAATTCAGATTATAAACAATTAAAAAAAAGGTTTGCGCAACTCAATAATTCGTTGTTGCGATGAAGGATCTCTTCATTGCTATGTTCTTGCGGCACGAAACCCTTTGTCCTTCTAATCTATATGCGACAAGTCCTGTTTTGCGACGAATATAGATATGTGACGAATAATCTTCGTCCCTATTCGTTTTAGGCGACGACCTCGGTCTTCATCGCATAAGAAACCTTTGTCTCTTAAAACTTTATGCGACGAAGAATCTCTTCGTCGTTTCCACCTTGTGCCACGAAACCCTTTGTCCCTCTAATATTCATACGAAAAGTTTAGTATCGTCATGCCCACAGGTATATGCGACGAATTGTCTTCGCCCCTATTAATTTGAAGCGACGATGTAGTTTTTCGTCGTGTATAACTGTTTTCTTGACAAAGCATTTTCTTTTTGTCGCACAATACCTTTCTTTACGAGCCTTGCGCGACCAACTTAGGGTGACGAAGTTTTCGTCGTTTATAATTTTAGGCGATGAATTTCTTATTTACGTGATGATTTCTTGTTTGTCGCGATAATTGTTGTATGTAGTAGTGTAACAACATTGCTTGGTGTTCTCCTAACCTAACCAGTTGAGGAATGAGTGTGGATACAAATTTCCATCGTCTTCTCCTTTGACGAAAAATGCACCTGCAAAATAATAACACCTAAGATTAAGGCTAAAAGCCTCACGCACCCACGATTAATGGGAGGGGCTTTGGCCAAAGAATCTTCGATGCCAAAGTTAGAATTTGAGAGAAAATGTGTTTAGTGTTGTAGGTATAATTTACTGAACGATTATGGAGGCTATAGAAAGAGAGAAAGGTGCGGCATAGAGAGAAGAAGAAAGAGATGTGTAATTGTGGGTTTGTGTTATTCCACCCTATTGTGCCTTTATTTATAGTAGTAGGGAAGGTTAATTCCTTACCCTTTAGGATTACAACATTTAATAGGTAATCTACTCCTAATGGGAATATGAGAGATATTCCAAGATATACTAGGATTTACACAATCACATTCCTAATCTAATAGGACTGCAACACCACCCCCCCCCCCCTTGAGTGTGTAAATACTCAAGTAAATGGCGCATCAGGTCTTCAGCGATGAAGTAAGTACAGTTGATGAAGTCGTCAGCACAATGAGCAAATGCGAGTCTCAAATCAATGGAAGAATGCATAAAAAAAGTAAAACTCTCAAAACCTCGCTATGATAAAACCCAAGGTGGGAGAAAAACCTATAGACTAAAGAGAAAAGTGAGAAGTTTCATTAAGTCAAAAGTATACGTCTTTTGGACGCAAGTAGTAGAGCTCTCGAGGGTATGATCAGCCCAGGATGGATTCCTCGTTAAAACCTAGTTAGATAGCAAAAACCCAGTGGGAAAAATGCTCCTAATCATAGGGAAAAAGAGAACATTAAGATCAAGTGAGTATACTTCTGGATACTCCCCTTGAGTTTGACATAACTTCCAAATTGAGAACTACAAGCATTGCATATGAATAGTTAGGCATACCAATTCCTCGGACAAGCTTCTGGAAGGTTGACTTTGGCAATGACATTGTGTAGAGGTCGGCAAGGTTGTCTGGGATTGGTTTCCATGACTTCAATCTCCTGATGCTTTGCTGATGTAGATGTAGACGCAATATGTCTTGGCGTTGACTTCGTTGATGTATCAAGGCTTGGTCGGGTTGATACATGCGGCATAATCTTCATGGATCGTCGTTGGGACTCAATGATGGATGAAAATTATCAAGTACTTCGAATATGCTCAACAAGAACTCCTAACCATGTCTCACTTGTGGGGTAGTGAAGTGAGGCGAGTCTTGGAACGATTCGAAGATTTCGCAACTAAGGTCATATCGTGGACCTCCAAGATATTTCTATATCCCTAATGGTAAAGCCATAACCATTCCGAGATTTTGCCTTGTGCGGGTTCGATAAGTAACATGCATCAGCATAACAAACAAGGCAAGCATCATTTGAGGATCAGGGGGGTCGGATCCGCTCGAGATGCATTGGGATTTGATTTGCCCAAATTCATAGTACTTTCAGGGTACATCTTTAATACCAATTCAGTGGTTGCGTGTCGGCGCGGTGCTGCATCTTTACCAAGATTAACAGTGAAGGAGATGTCCTGTCTAAATACAATGAGCTAAGTACAACGAAGCGCAAAGTTGAACTTTAGATATGGAATTTCGGATTCCATAACCTCTTCAAGGTTCTCATTTGCATATAACATATGGATGATCAAAGGTATACTCAAAGGTGACACATTCAGGGTGTAGTTCAACTGGTAGACCAAAATACCGTCAGAACAATGCTTCAACTTCAGGTCAAGGCATAAACGAGTTTTTTCAAGATCCTTCATCTCAATTTCCATCTTCAGGTGGAGGCAGTTTTCTCAAGCTCTTCCGGAGTCTTAGTGAGATTCGTGTTAACGACATAAACTGTAACTCTAGCAACTCAGAATAAGACTTCATAGTTTAACACGCAAGGGCATAATTCATATCCCTGACTGATCAAATAATCACGTAGGCGGGTATACCACATCCGTCGGATTTTTCAATCCATAAGTGAACCCCTCAAAACAAGTTAAGAGGGTGTTCCGTGGTTTGGAACTATTTGAACCAGTCCATGTAATTCTTCGAGAACTTACATGTCAATCTCTGTATCTATATCCCCATGGAGAAACTCTAACCAAATTTCATAATGTTGTTATCAATCACAGGACGTTTGAGAGAAACCTTGCACTGTAAGGTGTGCATCATATCGCACTATTTCATTCATCTCATAACGCTTCATTTCCCACTTATAACACAAACGGGTTACCTTGGGCAGTGTAGGAACTACGGTCCAAACAAACTTTGGTAAGGAATTTGACTTGGATTGTAATTTCAGTTGTCCAATCAGTTATACGTTGTCACTTAATAAACGGAACACAGTTCGATATCGTCGCTTTTCATTTATGTCTGTAGCTACCATATAAGTGAAAACATCATCGATGGTAATCTCATTTCAATTCCATTTAACTCATCTCACTTTCTTATCACACTTGTGCGGTATAGGGATCGAGATGAGACATAGTGGGCAACATCCACGTAAATTCGCACCGTTCTACAGGAACGTTGACGTTTTTATCTCCCCCTAATGGCGGGAAGACTGTCTCATTAAAGTGACAAACCGCAAGTGAACGGTAAAGAGATCGCGTGCAAGGGCTCGAAGAGAGCTAGTGTGAAGGAGAATCATGATCGATAAAAGATACACATCCTTCTTTGAGGACCCATGGTGGTACGTTGCGGCGGCGCAACTTGGCACATGGAATGCACACCCAAATGCTTAAATACGAAAATCGTCAGTTTCGTACCCAGTAACCAACTGTAACGTCATATAGGTTAGGTGGCAATGAGCCTCAAGGCAGACCAACATAATTGCGTACAAGGATTGCATAGCCCTAGGCAGAAACCGAGAACTTGGTATGTTTACCCAAAATTTGGGCGATCATTTAAATTGCGCTTTACGATCGCTAGGCGAGGCTATTTGGGGTGAACATGGGAATTTGATGTTTAATTGGAAACCTAAAATGACATGCAATACTTTATCGAAAACCTTCGCAGGGCACCTACTCCCCTTCCAGCTGAATTGGGTCGAGAGGTCTTTGGCCCAATGGAGAAGGGACCAAGTCGTGGGACCTAGAGTGACTACTAGGCTCCTGTGGTCTTGGGCTCGTGGCTAGCTGGTCTTTGGCTGTAGGGCCGTGTGCAATTTTTTTTTTTGTGCAATCGTCTAATGATTCTTCGTCGCGTCTTTGTAGAATTTCCTCGAGCATGTTCTCTTCAAGCCATAAGGGTGATGATGGTGTACAGTCATTGTATCCTCAAGGCAGGTTTTTGTGTAAAGTAAGCTACTTCTAGGCTGCTCACTTCAAAATCAATTTCGATGACTCGTTCAGAGATTTCCTTGAAGCGTATAGGCATGCCATTTCATCTGGGGTTCATGTGAAGCGTGTCAAGAAGAGTAGCAGCCGTGAGCTATGTGATTGGGCTCGGAGAGCCATCAAATTTCACCCATACTACTTTGTGTTGGGATTTACTTTTCCCATGCCATGATTCTTCCAAGAAGTGCTTTGCTCAATGAAATGTGCCCCCGCTCAATGTTTTCCAAATGCGATCCGAGTGATGGTCGGTTTCCTTAATCTATGCCAATTCTTTGACTTAGATCTAACCATCAACGAATTCTAGTACTTATTTAACATATGCCATATTGATAGAATTGGGCAGTTGCGATCCCGCCATAGGCTCTTCGATCATTCGAGCAAATGAGATCATGATTGGGCTAATGAGAGTTTGGAGATAAGTGGAGAGTGGGAGTCTGATTCTTCCCCTCAGCTACGCGTTCAAGCGATTTTCATCACAGGTAAGTAGACTGCTTAGTCTCTAGGCTGCTTTGTGCTTTTGCTGAGCTGCTCTCTAATTTACTGATTGTCCTCCTCTGCTTATGTAGATTCGAAATTCGGCTCAACTCCTAAGACTTCTCTAGATATGAAGAAGTTGTATGTCGCTTTGGATATCTTTACTGAGTATCGTGAATGGCGTTGGCTGCTTAGTCCTATTCGCCGGGAGAAAAAGTGGGCTGCCCCCAAGAGATTATATAAAGCAGATCAAGGCGAAGGCATTAGCTTGTTCAATCGCTGTTGTTGAGCCTACTGGGAATGAAGGTGGAAAGAAAAGATCTTCCCCGCCTGCTCAAAAGACGTCGGCTGAGAAAAAGTCGAAGACTTCCTCTACTGGCTCGTGAGGTTTTGCCTGCTGCCCCTAGGCTTGTGATTGACTTGACTTCTTCCAAACGGAAGAAAGATTGGGCTACTAGATGAAAGTTGGTGACGCCTGCTATGCCAAAGGTGGCTAGTTCGATTGATGATAGGATTGCTTAGTGTAGAGGTTCCGTCGTGCCCCTAGTATCGAAATCAGTGCCAAGACATTCGTTGGGAGCTAAGTCTGGTTCACCTTTGGAGATACTTGCTACTATGAAGAGTGGTAAGGTGGACTCTGCAGCTAAAGTGGCACCAAGGCCCACTCTCCTTGCTGATGAGACTGATTCACCTGTTGAGAAAGAAGAGACTGCTCGCGTGGGCAGTTGTGAGAAATTTATCAAGCCTGTTTCTGAGGAGGCTGCTGAGATCTGTGCGCTTTTGAAACCAGATTTGCTTGAAGACATAGATCTTTGTGCCAAGTTTGTCAATGGTGTTGGAGGGGTTGTTTGCCCAATTTTCTTTGCGAAGCATACGACTGAGTATAGGAAGACTGTTCTACTTGCAATGATGCAGAAGACGGCTATTCTAGCAGCCGAGTCTATACTCCTTGACCAAGAGGATACCAGGGCTGCCAAGGAAGTGGCAAAAGCTATGGTAACTGAATCTTATTCTTCTACTGAAAAGATCAAGAGGTTAAAATCTGAGCTCGCCGCTTTAAATAGGTCTAATATCTCTGCCCCCACTTCTCTGCAGCTTGAGACCGCTCGCCAAGAGATCATTGACTTAAAGACTAGGCTTGACGCGATCCAAGTTAACTATGAAAGTGCAGAGAAGCAGATCAGATGTTACATACCTCAGATTCAAGATCTTGAGCATGCTGTTTTTGAGCTTCGTTCCGCTGCTTACATAATGGATGAAGAGTATATTACTGCTTTTAACCAAGTGATCCACTTAAAGAAAATCGTTGATTGGCTCGAGCCCCAAGTGGATGAGCTGCAGCACGTCCGTGCTGGTCTGCTCGAGGAAAACAAGTAGTTGAAGAGTGATTTCTACAAGCTGGGTTATGTAGATCATCTCTTTGGTAGGCCATCTGACTTTGAGTTTGTTGGGAAAGACTTTGAGACCTTCTCTATTTCTCCAGAAAACTTGATTGCCTTTACTTTTGAGGCCTCCATTAGTGAAGTAGTCGGAGAGGTTGGTGTCCAGGCTGGAGCAGCCGGAGGTGAAGCACGGGATGATACCGCTGCTGAGAGCGTCACCGCTGCTGAAGGTCTTCGCTTTTTTCCATCTTCGCTTATTTTGTTTACGCCTAACCTTTGACTTACAAACCAGCAACAGGTGTGCTACTTTTCTATAAGCAAACAGGCCCACGTAGCCTATACAACCGTAGGTGTAAATTTTTGCAAAGTTATTAGCCATAGGGTCGGTAGTTGGGCGCTTTACTTACAGAAGCAGATAAGTCTGCATAACCACTTGGCTGTTAACCTTGAATTTCTTCAATCCTTTGAGTTGTGTGGTCTGCAATACAACATACTAAAGATTTTTAGGTCATGAAATTCACTAACCTTTCGTATCAAAAGTACGCGGTTGTATGGAATTTCATAGGCAAAAGTCCGAGATAACTCATTGCTCTTTATGTAACCAATGTCGTGGGTTGCATAGCAAGTATCACAACATTTTAAGAATTAGTGTAGATCTTGAATGATCATCCATGCTTGGCAGAGGTGAAGCTTATCGATTGCGTAGCATGTTGGCAGTGGATAAAGCTTCGTATATGCACGCTAACTTAGTTTGGAGCTTTCTAGACTCCAATCTTTCCATGGGGAGTGTGTCATCGACCAGGTAGTTTATAATGGAATCTTGCAAGTTTGGAGTTGTACTAATCTGTGACACATTAGTTGTCAGCTTCGCATCTATGCTTAGCTTATGTAGATACTCCACATGAATAGAGCATTTGAGTTGATAGTCGAGGGCAGAGCCTACGCTAGTTAGTGCATCCACATGGGCGTTGTCTGCCCGCAGAACTTGAGTAAGGGTGCAAGTCTGAAATGCCTCAAGTTGCTTTTGTACATTCTCTAGGTATTGCGCCATCTTCGGATGCTTTGGTGTGTACTCACCAGTAGTCTGGCTGGTGATTAGCTGGGAATTAGAATGAATTGTAAGCTTTTTCATCCCCTAAGTCTTTTTCCATTTAAAGGCCAGCTAGTAAGGCTTCATAGTCTGCTTTGTTGTTGGATGCTTTTAAGTCTAGAGTGATTGCCTGCTTGAGCATCGAACCGTCTAAGGTGACAAGGACCATGCCTACTTCCGAGCCCTTGTAGTTGGATGCGTCGTCGATGTGTAAATGCCAAAAGTCTCAATCGAGTGAAGCAAGCGTGGTTAGGGTGTGCTCGATTGCCTCTAAGGTGTCGTTGGGCCGTTATGTTACGTCGCCTAGGCTAGGTGTGAATTCTGCTATAAGGTCTGCTTGGGCCTTTATCGCCGTGTGGGGTCGAAAAACTAAGCCGTGTTGGCCAAGTTCCAACGCCCACTTCATTACTCGTTGAAAAGCATCCAGGCCATACAGGATTGATAGTAGAGGATATTGATTCATGACTATAACTGTATGAGCTTGAAAATATGGTCTGAGGTTCCGAGCTGCAACAACTAACGCCAAAATTAATTTCTCGATCTTCGATATCTGGTTTCCGCATCGAGATGAGCTGTAGAAGTTTAGAATACCGACAGTTTGGCCCCCAGCTCCTTTCGTATGAGGGTAGAGCTTACTGCTACTTTTGAGACTGCTACGTAGATGTATAAGTCCTTCTCTGCTTCTGGCTTGGATAGTATGGGAAGTGATGTGAGATTTTTCTTCAGGTCTTGGAAAGCTCTTTCGCACTCATCATCCTATTTGTCTTGTTGTGCCCTTTTGATTGCCTTGAAAAAAAAGCTTGCATCGATCGATGGATCGCAAGAAGAAGTGATTGAGCGTGGCTGCTCACCCAGTCAAGCTTTGGATCTCTTTCAAGGTAGTTTGAGACTTCATCTCTAGGATTGCTCATATCTGCTTAGGATATGCTTCGATTCCTGGTTGGGTTACTAGATACCCTAAGAATCTGCCTGAAGATACTCCGAATGTGCATTTGGAAGGATTGAGCTTCATCTTGTACTTGCTCAGGATGTCGAAAGTTTCCACCAAGTTGCCGATGTGGCCTGATCGCTGCTTGCCCTTCACCATGATGTCGTCGACGTAGATCTCCATAGTTATTCCAAATTGCTTCTTGAACATCGTGTTTACCAGTCGTTGGTAAGTGACTCCCACATTCTTGAGGCCAAAAGGCATGACCTTGTAGCAATAGGTGACTCGCTCTATCACGAACACGATTTTCTCCTTGTCGGGCTCGTGCATGGCTATTTGGTTGTAGCCGAAGTATACATCCAAGAAACTGAGCAGTTGGTTCCCAGAAGTCGAATCTACTGGTAAATCGATTTGAAGAATTGGATAAGGATCATTCGGGCATGTTTTGTTAAGGTCGATGTAGTCTATGCAAACCCTCCATTTGCCCTTCTCTTTCTTCATTACTAGCACGACATTGACAAGCCATGCTGACTGTGCTACCTCTTCTATGAATCTGGCTTCTAATAACTTGTCGATTTCGACTTCGATGATTGACACTCATTCAGGTGCAAAATGTTTTCTCTTTTGGATCGTCGATTTGGCAATGGGGTTGACGTGCAGCTTGTGGCAAGCTTTCTTGTGGCCGATGCCAGGCATGTCGGAAGTTAACCATATAAAGACATCACGATTTTCCCTAAGGAAAACCGTGAGTTCCTCATTTTTCTTCGAGATCGGACGTGAGCCAATTCTAGCAATCTTCTCCGGCTACTGGGGATCAAGGATGATGTGCTCAGCATCCTCTTCGGGTTTCCATCCCGTCTCGTCTGCTAATGCGTTGATTTGGACACCATCGTCTTAATCTGTCTGCTATAATTGCTATTTGGTAACTTCATCGTCCCTTTGGACCTCGGTAGCCTCTACGGGGGTAAAGATCATCTTTTTTAGTCATTTAATACTTGCACAGTGCATTGTCGAGATGTGGCCAGGTCAGACTTGATTTCTACGACTCCTCATCTCGGGATAGGAAATCAGATTTTTTTTATACTTGATGGAGGTTATGGCTTCCAGCTTTATCAGCCAAGGTCGCCCTAAAATCCCATTATAGGGAGATGGGTCGTTTACTATCGTGAACATCTTCTTTGAGACAACTGGAGGTGTTCTCACGTTAAGTGTAATGTTGTCGATGGCAGTCGAGTTGTGTTCGTTGAATCTGGTGAGTACCTCTGCTCGGCGTATGATTGTGTTTTCCAGGTCCATCTTTTGAATTACTAAGAGCTGAAGTAGGTTGATCGCACTTCTATTATCAATCATCATTATGTCAACTATAGCATGGGCTAGTTGGACAAATACCACTAATGAGTCGTCATGTGGGAAGTCGACGTCTTCGACATCCTGCTCGGTGAAGCCAATGATGGGTCCAGGTTAGGTGATGACTGCATGGACCTATGAGACTAGTAGAGGCCGCTGGATTTTCCTCTTCTTAGAGTTATTGGTGGCCCCCAATGCTCAAATTCAGCGAAGATGCTATTGATTCGAATCGTCTTGGTTGGCAGTTCTTCGTCGGTGTCTATGTTCCTTCTAGGCTGCGCAGCTAACTTGTCCAAGTATCTATCGACCTTGCCTTCTTTCACGAGTTCTCTAGGTAGTTCTTCCAAGTGTAGCAATCGTCAGTTGTGTGACCGGGACCTCGATGGAATGTGCAGTACTTGGTATGGTCCAACTTGGAAGTATCTCCCTTTGATTGTTTTGGCAGATTGAATCATGGTTCGCTCTTGGGCGTCGGGCCTTCTGTGGTCGTAGATCGGTCCTTACGCTTGGCCTTCTGCCTGCTTTTTTCATTGTACTGCTTCCCGTCCTCCTTCCTTTGAGCTACTATTGATCTTCTTTGAGGATGCTCAGGTGCCTTATTTGCTCGCCGAGCCTCATCCCAAAGTGCATGCTTCTCTGCCAGAATGAAAGATTCTGCCAGAGTTAGATCATCATTCATAATTAATTCTCCGAACAGTGGGTTGTCTACTAGGAGTCCTTTGTGGAAGGCTGCACTAGCTATCGAGTCGTTGCATCCAACTAGCTTTGCCTTCTTTGCTTTGAACCTCTTCGCATAGTCGCGGAGTAACTCCTTTGGGTTCTTCTTGACGTTGAACAAATGGTCGGACTTCTTCTTGATCGAGCGGTAAAATGAATATTCCTTGGTGAAAATCAAAGAAAGCTCATCAAAACTCCAGATGGATTGTAGTGGCAAGGGTGTGGAGCCAATCTTGTGTCTCACCTTGCAAAGTGATGGTGAATATCTTGCACATGAGAGCGTCATTGTTCTGATAAAAGACCATTGCGCTTCGGTAGTGCTTCAAGTGTCTCTCTGGGTCTCCATCTCTTTTGAAGGATGTGAAATGTGGCATGTTGAACTTACATGGAGGCTCTGCCTGCTCGATCTCGTCCATGAAGGGTGACCTACTTATGTTGGTCATGTCTCATCGTAATGCCTCATCAGTGACCTTGTTGCGTTGGAAATCATGTAATCGCTCGGTCATAGGCCTCTCTACTTCTCCTTGAATTTGCCTTTTTTAGGGGTAGCGGAGCTCTCGGCTGCCCTCGGTCGTGACCTGCTGGTCTAGGCTACTCTTCCATATGTTCGGTTTTTTTATGCTGCGAATGTGGTGCAAATGGTACATTTATAGCAGGCAAGCAAAAATCTCGCAGGTTGCCGGTTGAACTTGAGCCAGATTGAGTGCCTGCTTCTCTCCGTTCATCGTGCTCCCTACTCCGATGTGAGGTGGATGATGCTCCTTACGGTCCTAGCCGCGAATGAATACTTCACCTGGAAGGTTGCTCATGTTGATTATCGGAGTGTGGCCCCAACTGTGAATGTATGCTTATCCGTGGGCCTAGCCAAGTATGCATGTTCCTTCGCGCGCTAATACGAGAGTATACGCTATCTCGGGGTCCCATCTGGGAGTGTACACTGCCTGAATGCTCAGTTCGTGGCTGGTCGAAGAGCTGCTTGTCAGAACGCTGCTAGAGAGGTTCATCGTCTGCCATTGTTGGGACAAGTGTTGTTCGCCATTTTGGTTGGAAGAGCTTGGACGGTATGCGTCTCCTTGAGTAGTGGAAGTGTAGTGGACTCCAGGCGTGAGATTTGAGTTGGGATATTTCAAATCTGCGGAGAAATGGGGTGAAAATACCCCTGGTTCAATCGTCTGTCCAGAAATTTGAAGCCGGGACAGTTGAACCGGTCTTGGACCGGTTTAGATTGCTTGAAAGACCACGAGAATGCGTTGGATCTCGGATTTGGCCATAGAAGCGGGTCGGGCTGCCGGTGTAGGCTGAGCCACGTGTATGGCCTGCCACGCGTGCAGTGCGCGTGGGCGCTGGGCTTGAGCTCAGCTTTGGAGCGCGTTGGGCTCGTGCTGGCCTTAGGCCCGCGAGGACTGGGCTGCTCCACTTGCTGCAGTTACTTGGGCCTCAACTGCCATTGCAACGCCATAGGCTGTTGAATTTGGGCTAGCTACCTTATGGCATAGGCTTAGGCCTGCTGCTGCGAGGTGACCTACTCTTTGTAGGCAATGGGCTCGCCGAGGGTCTCTTCCTTGGTTGCTACCACTGTGGTGCCCTGTGGGGGAGGTGCTGCTCCACTTGTTGTTGTGTTGAGCCTCGTGGATCGTTGTGGTCCAAATCCTTAAACGTAGGAAGTTCGGTTCGTTGTGGTTTTCGAATTTCTAGTCATTGTACTTTTCTTTTACGTTTATTCAAGGAATTTTTTATAAAAATTTCTTGGAATAAGAACATATGAGAAATCTACAAATGAACAAGAAATGAGAAACTTTGAATGTGAGAATCTTCTTCGAGCATGTGAATCAAGACTCTCAAAGAAAGCGCTAATTTGGGGATGCAAATTTCCGCCGTCTTCTCCTTTAACGAAAATGCACCTGCAAAATAATAACACCTAAGATTACACTAGTAGAAAAACCTGTTTGAGCGACAGAATCTTGCGCGACGGACCAAATTTCGTCGCGCAAACAACAGCAAACGTCGCGCAAAGTCTCATTGCGCAACGATACTTTGCGCGACGCATGGCCTCGTCGCGCAAAGGTTCGCGTCGCGCAAAGTTTTGGCGCCAAACAAAGATTATTTTACCGCTTTTTCCACCTTTGCGCGACGCACGCTTAAATGCGTCGCGCAAAGGAGCTTTGCGCGACGCCACCTTCGTCGCGCAAAGTTAACGATTTTTTTTGGGAGGCAGAAACTGCAAACCTAGTTGCAGTAGCTACCTCCATCTCTCTTCAAAACCTTCTCCAATCCCTGATCTCAAGCTCCGTGAGGTCCTTCTCGCGTTCACGCCGTCTCCATAAATCCCTTGGATATCAGAGTGAGTCAAATTTCACCCTTTTTTTAATTTAATTTTACCTTGTTTTTAGATTTTTTTAATATTAATTTCACCCTTAATTTAATTAATTTAATTTTAATTTTACCTTGTTTTTCAATAATTTTTTTCTTCTTTAGAAACGTGAATTGAATACTTTTGATGGCTTACATATATATAAAGTTTCAATCATTTGTTTTGAATGTTTATTGTATAACGGTATAGAATCAGTTCAATTTGTAAAAAAGAATGCTTGTTATTTGTTGCAGCTTTACATTTATTTATTTCCTAAACCATAAGATTATAAAAAATAAAAAATAAAAAATAAAAATAAAAAAACTACTTTGCGCGACGCAGGTGATCGTAGGTCGCGCAAAGCTGTTTTGCGCGACGTAAGAGAACCTGCGTCGTGCAAAGTAGTTTTTTTTTTTTTTTCCCTTCCTCTTATTTTGGTTTTCTTTTGGGGTTCTTGCATTACCTTTTTTATTTTGTGGTATCCACTTATGTAAATGTGTTAAATTTACAATCGAATTGGTTCATTGTATTCATAGAGGGTTAAAGAGTGTATCTGTAAAAAATCATCAAAATCGGAGTTAAAATAACCGTTAATTTGGTGATTTTTCTTTTATAGCCGTCGAAACGTTTTGTCCCGTTACTTGATCTCTGAATGTTTTTTTTTCCGATTTTTGGCGTATGCGATCTCGAAGCATATACAAACAAATTTGACGGTTGGATCGTTGAAACTAGTTTCGTACAATGCGTATCCCATCAAAACAGTAGATTCACCAACACTTGGAATTTATTTATACTTTCATTAAGTATAACATAAGATTTTGTGGTATCCACTTATGTAAATGTGTTAAATTTACGATCGAATTGGTTCATTGTATTCATAGAGGGTTAAAGAGTGTATCTGTAAAAAATCATCAAAATCGGAGTTAAAATAACCGTTAAATTGGTGATTTTTCATTTATAGCCGTCCAAAAAGTTGGTCTCGTTACTTGATCTCTGAATGTTTGTTTTTTCCGATTTTTGGCGTATGCGATCTCGAAGCATATACAAACAAATTTGACGGTTGGATCGTTGAAACTAGTTTCGTACAATGCGTATCCCATCAAAACAGTAGATTCACCAACACTTGGAATTTATTTATACTTTCATTAAGTATAACATAAGATTTTGTGGTATCCAGTTATGTAAATGTGTTAAATTTACGATCGAATTGGTTCATTGTATTCATAGAGGGTTAAAGAGTGTATCTATAAAAAATCATCAAAATCGGAGTTAAAATAACCGTTAAATTGGTGATTTTTCATTTATAGCCGTCCAAAAAGTTGGTCTCGTTACTTGATCTCTGAATGTTTGTTTTTTCCGATTTTTGGCGTATGCGATCTTGAAGCATATACAAACAAATTTGACGGTTGGATCGTTGAAAATAGTTTCGTACAATGCGTATCCCATCAAAACAGTAGATTCACCAACACTTGGAATTTATTTATACTTTCATTAAGTATAACATTAGATTTTGTGGTATCCACTTGTGTAAATGTGTTAAATTTACGATCGAATTGGTTCATTGTATTCATAGAGGGTTAAAGAGTGTATCTGTAAAAAATCATCAAAATCGGAGTTAAAATAACCGTTAAATTGGTGATTTTTCATTTATAGCCGTCCAAAAAGTTGGTCTCGTTACTTGATCTCTGAATGTTTGTTTTTTCCGATTTTTGGCGTATGCGATCTCGAAGCATATACAAACAAATTTGACGGTTGGATCGTTGAAACTAGTTTCGTACAATGCGTATCCCATCAAAACAGTAGATTCACCAACACTTGGAATTTATTTATACTTTCATTAAGTATAACATAAGATTTTGTGGTATCCACTTATGTAAATGTGTTAAATTTACGATCGAATTGGTTCATTGTATTCATAGAGGGTTAAAGAGTGTATCTGTAAAAAATCATCAAAATCGGAGTTAAAATAACCGTTAAATTGGTGATTTTATAATAATTTTTTTTAAAAAAAAAAAAACTTTGCGCGACGTCTTAATGTGTTCGTCGCGCAAAACTACTTTGCGCGACGTCAAATTGTATATCTAGGTCGCGCGTGCTCAAATAATTTGGCAACCCAATAGTGAAAAAATGGCGCTTTTTTTTTTTTCAATTCTCCCTCTTTCTTTCCCTCTTTATTTCTGAAACCCTCCAAATCTTCGAACCCTTCCTTCTTTCTTTCCCTCTTTATTTCTGAAACCCTCCAAATCTTGAACCTCCAAATCTTCGAACCCAAATCATGAACCCAATCTTCGAACCCCCAAATCTTGAACCCAATCTTCGAACCCCCAAATCCTCGAACCCCCAATCTTCGACCCCCAAATCTCCCTCTCTTTCTTTCTCTCTTCTCACTCGGTCTTCTTTCCGTTTCTGTTTGTGTTTTTTTCCAGCAATTTATTAACTCAGTAAAGTTTGTTTAGATCCTTTTGTCGGGAGTTGCACCCAACACCGCTATTTCGCTGAAAAATAGTCGATTTCGTCTGGATTTGCAGAAAAGTTGGAGCCTATCAAGGATCCCGCTTCCTGCTGCCGTTTTGGTGTCGGTAATTTTGTGGTTTGAATATTATGTGTCCAAGTTTGATTTCAAACTTCGAATTCAATTTTTTCAAAATTTTAATTCATTTTTAATTTATTTGTTCTTAGCAATCTTTTGACAGGTGAGATTTACTGATGGATGTTTTTGAAAATTTTTAAAATTTGCAGGAAGGAGGCTTACGGTTAGGGTTGCGAAGATCGATACAAACAAAGGTTTTTTGTTATATTAAACTACAAAGATTCTGTATTTCTTTTTCTTTTTAGTGAAATTTGAGAGAGTGGGAGCGGATTACAGGGTGAGATTTTGGGTTTTGAACTTCAGATTTCCCTTCCTATTTTTTTTTTTTTTTTTTTTTGGGTGGCGGTTGAATCTGCGGGTACCGGGTAAGGCACCTGCGAAAGGAGTATAACGCACGACGTCGTCCTCTCCAGCAGCACAGCACGCGCTGGTTTTTCTTGAGGTCCGTTCGCCAACGCTCTTCTTCTTCTTCTTCCCCATATTGGCTGAAGTCTGAAACTCTGGTTAGTTCTTCTCTATTCGCTCATGTCAATTTAATTTGGATGTTTATTTGTTTGTGTTTGAAATTTGTGCCATCGGATCTGACTGAGTTTTCCATTTCAATTGATTCGGGGATCTTCTCAACTTTGTAAATCCTAAAGTTAAATAATTGGATTCACTGTGAGTAATTTGCAATATCAGTATCATCAATCGAATCTTCAAACAAATCGCCCTTAAATATCCTGTATTCTTTCGAGTTTCGATCTTTTGCTAAGTTGTGTGTGTTTTTTTTTAAATGCTTCAGGTTTATGGTTTTTGAATTGTGATTAGTTGAATTTAGGGGTTTTGGTTCACTGAGGGGTATGGATGGTATACGGACAGAGATTAAGCTTTGTCACAAGCAAAAATGAAAGTGTGTCTCCTTTGGGGTTTCTCTTTTTTGGAACCCTGTTGTTTTAATCTGTTACTGTTTTTCAATCTTTCAGTTGTGTATTGCCTTTGTTATTGCTTTGTTCTAAATTCAAATTTTTTGTTATTTTTTTCTGTTTTATGTTTAAGCAATCTGTAGTTTATATCTTTTATGGTAAGGTGAAAGAAAATGAAATGAGCTTTGTTTAGTTGACGCAAAAGTCAAAAGTAAAAAACTAAATTGTGAGGTCATCATTTTGAGAATATAGTTGTTTTCCAGAGTTTTTTTATTTTATTTTATTTTATTTTATTTTTCCAACCCTTTGTGTTGAATTAATGAAGTTAAGGATTGATATAAGAAAGACTTTAATTTTTAGTAGAGATTTTTTTTACTCCAAAGCAATGTTATATTTAGTTTCTAATGTTATATTTTTATGGTTCAAAAAATGTATAGATGTCGCACTTGATCACTCGTCGTCGAAGAGTGACGAATGCACCTCCCACATTATCAGCACCTACTGCTCCAGCCGTGAGTGCTCCAATGATTGGGGAGCCAACACCCCTTGCTGAGGCTACTGATACGGCGTCCCAGGTGCCCGTCTCATCGACGTCATCAGTGTCGGTTCAGCCGCTCAGTGCACGGCGGCCTCACCGGCGTCACCGCGAGCCGGAGCCTTCTGATAACGCTTCCTCGGCATCCAGAGTCGAGGGTGAGGCCTCCCGTCCAGGTGGGTTTTTTTTTCTTTCTAATTCTCACTACATTGTATTTTTTTTCCATTATAAAACTATTGTAGTTATGATGGTGAAAATTTGCTGGATTGTGAAATGTGTTGCCAGCTAAAAAAAACACAAGGGGGCCTAGTCGAATGCTGAAGAAACAGGAAATTATACGTCAGACCAATTCCAAGATCAAGATTGCATATGACCCGCGACATTGTGGAGCGCCTACCTCAAAGCAGCATAGCGGCATCGCTACTAGTTGTGGTACTATTATTCGAGACCATTGTCATTTTCAGTGGGACTCTTGGGCATTAATTCCGGAGGAAAAGAAGGAACTGGTTCGAGAAGCACTGTCGGTTAGTATATTAACTTTTACCCTTTATCATTTTTTTTTTAATTTTGTTTACAAATATTATTAAATTTCTTACTATTATTTTATTATTTTTCATATTCGTAGTTCTTCTTTGATCTTACAAACATATCTCCCGAGGCCATGGCCTACATAGAGGAGAACTTAGCAACCCGGTACAAACATTGGAAGAACTATTTTCACACGTATTTTAAGCGATGGGATGATCCGGAGATTGCTAGCCTACATGTTCCGGACGAGTTGAAGGACCGGCCAGAGGATTGGCAGTGGCTCTGCAAACATTTCACGGACCCAAAGTTTATTGTATGTACATAATATTTTAATAATATTTTATTATTGTTTTGGTTATTTTTTAAGCTTATTTTGTTAATTTATTTCAAATAGTTGCACTAACATGTATATTGTGTGTTTAACAGAAGAAATCTATTGCTGGCCAGAAAGCTCGGGAGGCAAAGACACTTCTCCACCATTCTGGTTCGATGCCTTTTTCGTATAGGCTTGAGTCACGATGTCAGGTAAAAGTATATTAACTTTGAAATTTTATACAATTTATTTATTATTATTGATTAATAAAATTTTCTTAATGTTTTTTTTTATTCAGGAGGGTTCTAAGTTTCCACATGTTGACATGTTCAAGGACGTTTACGTTCGACCCGACGCTGAGCTCGCTCAGCAGCTTTATGTAAGTATATGTAATTCTTATTATTATGAATCCTTCAAATATTATTTATATTTTGTTATTAAACATTATATGTTTTTTCTTTATTATTACAGGGTGATATGATGGAAAAGAGCTCTACTGTTCTTCAAGAAGCAACATCGCAGCTTCCCCCGGAGACCCCGATCGAAGACGTCATTGTACCTGAGGATGTAGATGTTCAGATCGTGAATGAGGTCCTGAATCAGAAGTTGGGTCGTCGTCATGGCAAGGCTGTTCGGTGTATGAGGAAGGCGGGGGTTCGTGAGACGGGTGCCTCCTCTTCCAAATCATCCACAGCAGAGGTCACTGCCCTGAAGGAGGAAGTGACAACCCTAAAAGGCCAGCTTGTAACCTGTAACGAGCACATTAGGGCCCAGGACGAGAGGATGCGTAGGCTTGTAGAGTCCTTAATGAGGTCCGGCCTCCAAGTCTCGATGGAAGAACCTGATCTTGCTCCACCTTTGACTTCCCAGAACCCAGCTGATTCCCAGTAGCATGATGTATTGAACCTAGAAGACTTGTACTTTTTTCTTTTTTGTTAGGACATCTTGCATTAGTACATTTTCATATATTTTATAATTAAAACCTTTTTCTTGGTTTATTAATTATTGTTTATAATTTAATTACAATGTTTATTTAAGTTTATAATTTAATTACAATGTTTATTAAAAATTAAATAAAAAAAGTCTTTGGCACAAAAAAAAAAAAAAAAACATTTTGCGCGACGCAGGCTACGTCGCGCAAACCCCTTTGCACGACGTAGGCTACGTCGCGCAAACCCCTTTGCACGACGTAGGCTGAGTCGCGCAAACTCCCTTTGCACGACGTAGGCTGCGTCGCGCAAACCCCCTTTGCACGACGTAGGCTGCGTCGCGCAAACCCCCTTTGCGCGACGCATAATACGTCGCGCAAAGGGGGTTTGCGCGACGCAGCCTCCTTTAGCGTCGCGCAAACCCTACTGTCAAGGACTTTGCATGACGAAGAATGCGCGACGCAGGTTTGTTGCGCTATCTTTTGCGCGACGAAGGTACCTACGTCGCGCAAAGTATTTTTCCTACTAGTGTTAAGGCCAAAAGCCTCACGACCCACGATGAATTTGGGGGTTTTGGTCGAAGAATCTCCGATGCCAAAGTTAGAATTTGAGAGAAAATGTGTTTGGGAATTATTGAGGAGAGAATGAATTAGCATTTTAGTGGGGAAAATAGGACTACTTATAGGGGTGTGGCCGGCCGTATTTGGAGAATAGGGGTCCGGCCATTGTTGGTGGAATTAGGGATTTAATTGCAAGATATTATGTGATAATATCTTGCAATTAATCTAGGCAATCAATCCTAGTTTAAATAGGATAATTGGGAGTTATCTTTCGAGTGAGGATTTGATGAGGAGTGATGAGAGGGATTTGAATAAATACAATTTTGGTCACCTTTGACTCTTCCTTGATTGAACTGAGGTTGTACGTTGCATGCGCATGAGAATTCCCAGTGTGTCTTGAGGGTAATTTTGTCCTTTTAACCCAAAAATCCACATGTTACCTCCATAATTTTCTTGATTATTTTTTGCTCCACAATGAGACTGAATTATATGTCTTGATTGGCTGGCTTATATACCAAGTTTTGGTTCCAAGGCCTACTTGGTAAGTTTGTGCGATAAAACTTGGTACTTTGAAAAAACAGCTGACCGGAAGAAAATACACAAGCAAGAAGCAGAATCCAATTAGAACTCCATTTTTATTATTCAGGTACGGTAGCAGTCGTCGTGATTTTAACACCAATTAGATAATTGGTCATAATTAACCTCTGTTCAAAAATAAAACTGATTGTCACAAAGTGCTTTGTCAATGAAGGTGTCTACTTTCTCTATTTTCTTTTGGCCAACAAAGTGTCTATTTAAAGGAACTAAATCCGGTAATCCATTTGGATGGCTTTAGATATTTGCCACTTAAAAAGGTCCTGCAAATGACCTACGAATTGGGACTTGCTGTAAAACATATTTTCACATATATGATTGTGTGCTACGGTATATTGAAAATGTTCTCCTTCCATATAACTTAACCATGTTTTATTATCCCATTGTCAATTTTGGATTATTAATCATACTTATCGATATAATAATTACCTTCTTCTGAACTAGCTTATATACGCAGTTAGATACAACGTTGCGGAAAGGGGAAAAAAATAGAATTATGCGACAATTGCAGACATCTCTACTAATTTAGGTAATATTTGTCCAAAAATTCCTAAATATATATAGTCACTGTCCATAATATTACTGAACAGAAGCACACGTAAAATGGTAGAGTTTCAAAATTATTACTTGTTACCAAAGCAATAAAACTAAACCTATACGGATGGTGGGAGTACTAGGTCCAAATTTGAATTGTCACGTCAAGTCGAGTATAAATGAAAAAGTGAGGCATTTAACAAATCATGCTAAAAGGCAAAGGCAAAGGCATAGCATATACACAGAGGTGTCATGCATGTGATGCATCTAACCTAACATTGCCAATCACCCATCCCCAAGTTAAATGAAGCAAAATGGGTTGGTGATAAATCATCGAGGAGAATTGCCAATCAGGAATCTAAATTTTGGTTGTCAAACTCATCGGATATCTTAGAGAATCATCAGACACTCTCATAGACTCATCATTCTTTTTTATGGTGAAAGACTCGTCATTTATTTAATATTGGTTAGTTCAGCATTTGAATGTTATATAATTATCATATACGACAATATAATTAAACAAATGAGGTGGAGAAATAACTTTATATTGAATTTGTTTTCTACAAAATTTGAATTTAAAACATTTCACTTATAACTAAAAATAAATACTAGTAAACTATAGTAATAAGTAACAAATGTGAGATTATTCGAACAACTAATTTCTCAATTATCTTTGAGTTGAGTTGGAAAATAGCTGCCACCATATTATAAACTCTACAACCTAACTTTACGCCTAAAAATAAATGCCATTTTAATCATAAACTCTACATCAACGTAGAAAATGTAAATAAGTATTCTAGTTGTTTTGGTTTTAATATTTTCTCATGAGATTAGGCATAAAGGTATAGTATGCATGCAACAACTTTTCTCACTTGATTTCGTTTGCATTTAACTTTCATAACTTCAGAAGCAATAAGGAGGCCAACTTTTACTTCGATGTATTTAAAGGCGCCCTGCAACATAAGCTTCAAATTCAATTGCAGGTAGAGAGTAGTGTGGCTGTGATACTTAATGAACTCTGGAAGTCGGGCTTTTAAAACATATACAGTGATAAGTTCTCAACAGTCCCGACTATTGGATAGTTTGGGTTTATATTTATTAAATTAGTAAGTAAGCAAAACCAACATTTTCTCAATTCAATCATAACCTTTCATTTCTCTCGTACTACTGAATCTAGATTATTAAAGAAAAATTAACATACATATCAAATTAGATCATAGACTTATAGACAAGTACCAACAATGCTTAGGAGTGTTGAGTACTATTATCACCACCAGACGGTGATAACATGCTTTAAGGATATCTGACGGTTGGGTATGCTCCTTGAATTACAGACCGCCAGATGATGAGAGTGCTAAGTACTTATAAAAACTGAAGATAGACCCCTACATTTAGTTTTTTTATTTTATTTTTAAGACAAGCAATATTGGGGCAAATAATCAAATACATGCCTCATATTTTTCCATCATACTTGTAACTTATAAGTTAGAGCTTAAGCTCCTTATAATTATATTCTAAATCTTGTAAATTGAAAAAAAAAAATATTCACTTGTCGACACAAGGACCAAAATATTTTAAAATTTTCAAAACTTATTAACCAACTGCTTGAGCTTCTTATTTATTGAAAAGCTCCTTCACAAGAAAAATAAAATACTAGATTTATATTTTATGACCGAGCTTCTTATGATTAGGTTGACAATTTTTTTTTTCAAGATTGGGTTGACAAATTTGGCACTCATTTTCTGGTCATCTCTACTCTTGATTAATTTTTATATTTGATTTTTTAATTTTTTTTTAGTACTTTGTACACTGTAAGAGCGAAAAAAAAAGTGTCATAATTACTAGTTTTGTCATTAAATTATCATAAAAATTCTCAATACATTGTTATATATGTCAAAATCACTAGCATAGAATGATATCACCAAAACATTCAAAGTATACATAACATAGTGTATCAGATACTCTAAATGTTATGGTGGGTAGGGGTGGATTCAGTTTCAATCGATTCGATTTTTTGTCAAAACCGAAAACCGAACCAAAATTACTTTTCAGTTCGGTTCGGTCCTTTTTTTCGATTTTGTTCGGTTCGGTTTTTATCGGTTCGATTCCGGTTCAGTTTTGGTTTTTTATTTTATTGTATAAAAGCTGAAAAATTGTTTTTAAAAATCTAAATATTCACAAGCAGCGGGTGAGGGAGAGTTGAGAGTTCTTATGACACACCCCGACCTAAATCAAGGCGTACTGGCCGTCACGTGAGGGTGACGTAGCCATGTGAGTAGTGCGGAAGTGATAAGGAGATAAGAAAGTGAATAAATAAAAACCAACCTAAGAACTCACTAAAGAAATAGCATGAAAATGCAAGTGTAGAGAGTTAAAAGTCACAACACAATATCAGAACATAAATGGCCTAGGAACAGTCCAGCAAAGTATGACAAATTAAACCTCGATGGCTAACAAAGTTACATTAGATAAGTCTGTCAGAACCGCCTTCCGAACCTCGTGAACCACAGCTTCCAATTCACCTAATACCTAGAGGGGAGCAAAACAAAAGCGTGAGTGGGCAAAAACAAAGGTTTTCCAAAAACATTTACTTCTCAAAAGTTCTAACCCCTCACTGTAAAACCTGTATAGCTTTCCCAAAAATATAACATATGAAACGATATATGTATAAGTCAAAACAAATCTCAAATCAATGCCAAGGTACGATGCCATATGATATGCCAACAATAATCAAATTTCATAGATGAATAGCTCGTATGAAAGAGAATGCACCAACAATAAATGAATGTATGAGTCAGCCGGATCCACCTAAGGTGGCATGTACGACTGAACCTATAGCTCATCTGACATGCCTGTATACGATTCGGAACCACCTCTAGTGGTATGTACGACGATACTATGTCGGAACCATCGCTAATGGTCTGTACGATGAGAATGAATATGTCGAAACCACCTCTAGTGGTCTGTACGATGAGAATGAATATGTCGGAACCATCTCTAGTGGTCTGTACGACTATATTATGTCGGAACCATCTATAATGGTCTGTACAACAAGAATGAATATGTCAAAACCACCTCTAGTGGTCTGTACAACAATACTTTGTCATCAGGCAAAACCATAACCGTTCATCCTAACCTTAACCACATAACCTTACATGGGACTTACCTGGGCGTCCACAGCACCAATAATAGCATGAAAGAATTTATAATGCCATTCTAACATAATGATAATGCATGATGGCAATTGAATGAATAAAACTACTTAAATACGTAAAAACACTATGCATATACAGATATATACAAAATAAATGCCCACTCACTAGTATGTGGAAGGGTCGTAACCCTCGAGTCTCGCCTGGCTACGCTCGTCCTCCGCGTACGTCTCACCTATATGCGAAACAACTATATAAACGTTATTTTTAAAGCACCTAACAAACATTCGGTAATAACTTCTCATACATTGCTCAAATGAGGTGTTTGAATATACCAAAGTGATCTACACAACCTCAGGAACAACCCTATATTTTTAGAAAAATTTTCCCACCACCCACGCGCCGCCCACGCGCGGGCACGTGCCTGGCACACTGACAGTGTCAACTAACGCCGTCAGGAATATTCCGTTTAATCTAACTAACGCCGTTGGAATATTCCGTCAAAGTTGACGGAATATTCCGTCAAAGTTGACAGAATATTCCCCCTTCTTCTCAGGCGAATCGTCGGACGCCGGCGACTATTCGCCGGTTTCTGAAAATTTTCTAAACTTCGTAACTTGCTCAATTTTGCACCATTTTCTACGAAATTAGTACCAAATGAAAGCTGGAAATGAGTAGAACTCAACAATACCTGACTTAGGTCCTAAAACCTACGAGATCTTGCCGGAGAAACCTCAAAAGTCCGGCTATCTCTGCAACACTTCGAATCTGGGCTTCCCGAAGTCCAAAACACACCAACGACACACTTCGAGCTTCGTGAGGACGTCCTTAAGTTCCCTATAACCTTAAAATTCAAAGAAACCTACATGATTAAAAGTTGGTGAATAGTGACCAACTCGGGGATTTCCATTTTTTGGGTTTTCCTACGTTAAACCTAACTAAAAACAACCCCAAAACACTAGGGAAGGTGAGTAGATACCTTTTCAAGCTTTAAAAATGCGTGAACAAAACATGATCGCCACGGGGTCACTGTACCCCTCGTCGGAGATCTCTGGTTCTCGCGTTTCCAGTCACCTCACGCCCAACAAGTGGTACGAATTGGTTCAGGAGCTCACAAGCAGTCCAATGGTAGCCTTAGAACCTTCGATCTGCCGTGATTTGGAGGTCAACATTCACGTCCGTACGGTTTGCAGATAAGGAGAGAGAGAGAGTGAGTTCGAAGGAAGGAGAGAGAAAGGAAGGTTTGGTTTCAGTATGCATGAGTGGTGTACCCATGTCCTTCTTGGGCAACAAAACCAAAAACTTGGTTCTAATTGGTCCTAAACTAAGTACTACAACCTAACTAACTAAAACCCTAATAAAAACTAACACTTACCCTAATTGGTTCCCACTAACTTGGAACCACAATAATTGGTCCAAAACCAAACTTTGGGCCTTACACTTAGCCCTAAATAAGAACTCAACCCAACGCTCAAGGGCAAATTCGTAATTTCACATCCTGGAGAAGAAATAATATACAATATTCAGGACGGGCATCTTAAGTTCTCTGCCTATATACGAATATATGTGTATATATATGCTTGTATGGCGCTTTATTGATTTGCAGAGGTGTATGCAATAGCACAAGGTGAAGCTCTCTGCTTTGCAAATGCCTATTGCCATAATTTTAGAAACTCTAGAAAACAATGGGATGGCTGGCCGTTGACAAAAAAAAAAAAAAAAAAAAAAAACCAAAAATCAAAAATTAAAAAAATCATGATATTGATTGTCGGTTTAAGGGATGATTCTAGCAGGAGACCTAGTCCAAAAAGCAAAGCTTGAGATAGAACATACTTGGGTCTAAAATTAAGTTGATGATTGACTTGAAATTGGGTATAGAAAATAAATACCCAACTTAAATAAACAAATAAAATTAATATATATTTAAATGGGTTCGGTTTGGTTTCATTCAATTTCCAAACCACCGAAACCAAAACTGAACCAAAGGATTTCGGTTTGGTTAGGTTTCTTTACTTCGATTTCGTTTTTGTTTTTTTTGTTCGGTTTTTCGGTTTCGGTTCGGTATTTGGTTTGGTTTTCGATTTTTTGAATCCACCCTACTAGTGGGTGTCATTTGAAACAGTAACGGGGACTTTGTAGGTGGTTTTATCTGTCGTCTACGTCACATCTTCCCTCCAGCTTTGATCGAGTTTCTTGCTCCCAGAGAAGGTGCTTGTAGAGCCGTGGAGCTTCAAGCCAACCAAGTTCTTGAATGTGACTCTCTGCAAGAGCGAAAAGTCGTAAGTAGCAGCCGCCAAGATGCTTTAATTGACGGCATCGAATTTTACTTGAGTTCACTTTCAAAAATCCGCATTACACATGACCGACGCTCAATGTCGCAGTGTATAAATTGGTCAAATTAACTTTGTACTTTCAACTCGAATCATTTTGTTTTGAAGAACCTCCATATCTCATATATGACCTTTTGGAAAATTGTAAGGCTTAATTATCAATAAAACACTATCGTTTCTCCTCAAAAACATAATATTCAAAATCTAATAATCCAAAAGTCTAGAATATGTAATTTACAACACCATAAATTTTTCGTAGTGTTTTGTGTGTGTAGCTTTGGCTCATTCTGCAACTGGTGGAAACTGCCACAGTATATCACCAACCACAATGACTCGGTCGGTCGGTCCAATACCTTTTACGCTTTTATTACGTTTATAACAAGACTCCATGAGTATATGCTTGCTAGTTAATTACACTGTGACACGTTTTAGTGGGCTTTTCCTTGTTGCATGGTTTACTTTTTTAAGAGTTAATGCTTCTCCCTTCTTAAAAATCCGGATCTTTGCCGGATTCTTTAGGTAAATATTTTAGGGATTCGTGAATCGTATTCGTTCATCGTATATCGTACAGTTAGAAATTATTTTAATATTTTTATTTAAAATTAAACACAAACAATACTTGATAAAAACTGACCGTACGATGTACGATGAACGAACATGATTCATAGATCCCCATGATCCTCACCAAAAGGATTCAGAGAGGATCCTGTTGGCCTTCTTGTGGGACACTTACTTGCGGGGCTACATTGTGGGACACTTACTTGCAGGACTACATTGATTGATTTTCAATTTCAGAGATCATCTTGATGGTGGGGGTCAATTTCAGGGACCATTTATGATAAAAACCCAAAAATATATATTGTGATGCTAATGACTCAAATCTCTTTTTTTTTCTTTTTCTTTTTAACAAAATAGGTTAGTGGGAAATTGGCTATGCTCATCACCAGTGTCAAGGCATACACACAACCTCAAGCTCCAGCCTGAGAGATTTATGCGTGACAGCTGACAGTTAGGTATTGTCCCTGTACTACGGCGTGGATTCGAACCATGTCGATTCCCTAATCTAATATATAATTTAACAAATCTATTATTTGACAAAATAAAAACTGTCAGTTGCCACAAATATGAAATTACGTAGGAGTTTACAAAGAACGCACTAACAAGTTCTTCTAGCAACAGCGAAGATCGAACTTGGATTAGAAATTGACCACAAGCACGCCTTACCCACTGAACCAACTGTTGTTGGCCAAATCTCAATTGTTTCAAAAGAAATATTAGACCAAAAAAAAAGAGAAGAAGAAATAGCGGACAAGGATTCACTATTATGATTGGGATTCAAGCTACACTTATCTATTGCATGCTATAATTTGATTGCTCATTGGAATAAAAAAGATGGATTAAAAATTAAGACAAATTGTGAGAAGTGTCATAATTTTTCTATTTACTAACAAAATGCAAATCTAAAACTGCTTCATCAACCGACGCGAGTCACATCGTGTTCGGTGCCGCAAACTGATCTACTTTTCAGCAACACAAAGCATAATTATGAAACCTTTTCTTTTCTAGTACAACAAATGGTTTGCAATGCACATCTACAAAACTAAAATTAGAATAGCAATAGCCACTAGTATTATGATTTGTTAGTATCTCCCCCTCCACTTAACTTGAATTTTCTACTTCTTTAAATTGAATATCTACAGAAATTCAGTACATATGGAGGGAGAGATTTTCGTGTACTCAAACTACGAGCTGGGACTACCATAATACAAATAGAAAAACACTAAAAAATATATTTTCATTATACTTATATTATAACACGTAAAAAGTGTATAACAACCGCTTCTCCACTTATTAAAAACAATAAAAAAAAGAAAAAAAAAAGCACCAAAGCAGCAGGCGCGTGGATGTAGCGACCGTAGAAAGCACCGACCGGCATGCTAATTGCTAAAGCTCTTTGTAATGTAACAGTTGGTGCTGATTACCCAGGTAAAAATAAGACATTCGCAAATATTAATTATCCGAATAATACTTTAAATTAAATTTACAAACTAAATAATATGTCATTAATAAAAAAATAAGTACGTTAATCAATGTTTAAATAATATTCAATCATCAATAATTATATCATTTAATTTGTAAATTTAATTTAAAAAATTCGATTCCCTTAACATTATGTTACTGTAACTACCCTAGTAGGATCAAGTCACTGATCCTCATCAGTTAGAGCCGGTTCGTACTTACTTAAATTTGGATATGACTAGCTACCACCATTTTTGCTATAAGTATCAGAATGTAATAAATGTATACCAGTAAAAGTACGTATAGCTCCAATGGTGCCATCTAAAATTAATGACCACGGCTTTCGGAGTTTTAGAATAAGCAATTAAATGTGTTTATCTTTTTATTTGCTCTGAGGCGTTTTGTCGTAAAAATAAAATAAAATAAAAGAAAAATCGAACAATAATCTTTTTATTTGCTCTGAGGCGTTTAGTCTTCACAACTCTAGGCTTGCTAGAACTTTTAGTATGCACAAAATATGATAGTAACAAAATACTAAAAATCTCCTCAAAACTTCTTGTTTTGTGCTAGTAAACATTAGAATTCGGGTAAAATCGGGCACTGAAACCCCTATCACTTGGAGCCTACTATTCTAACAAACCCAACTCTCTTTTTTACTTTATTATGCTTATGCCTCTCAAATCTCACCCTTATATTGTTAAAATGTGTGAGAAAAATTAAATCTAACATAAAATCAACGTTGATAGCATGCTAAGAAAGGGCACTTCTATTTTTAAGGGGATAGGTTTGCTCAATTTACAAGCTTGAATTATATGGGTTAAGCAAATGTATCAATGATAAAAAAAAATAAAACTAAATCACAGATGGTCATGCTAGCTAGAGTAATGTTTTTATGTAATGTTTTCAATTGATTATTGTTGATATGAAAAATAAAAAATAAAAAAATATTTTTTTCTCTTTAAAGAATAAAGGAAAAAGAAAAAAGAAAAGGGGGAATCATTAACAATTGAAAAAAAAAAAAAAAAAAAAAAAAAAAAAAAAGGAAGTAGGAGAGGAACAAAGGTATGGGGAAAAAGGGAAATTTCAAGTCTTCAAGTTAAAGAAAACTTGGTATACCAAAAAAATTGAATTTTATTCAGATTAAGACATGCAATGTGGCTTCAACAAAGTTTGCAAATGACAAAAAATGATCGCCCATAAATTTTAAACTAACGCCATGTTACACAATCAATTTGGTCTTGAAACTAACAAATCCATAATGGCCTTGCAATGAATACAACACTCACACTGACTATACATATATAAACATACATAAAAAATTAAAGAAAAACCCTTTAAAAACATGGCATGGGAGGAGTTTAATTGCCTAATCCAAAAAGTGGTAAAAAGAAAAGTTTCCTACTGAAATGGGCAAGGATTGCATGTTACTTGTCCCTCTTTACCCATTCATGATCACACTTTATTAGTTTTTTGGCACATTAAAAAAAATTAATGAGTGTTGCAGTCAAGTTAATTAAGAATGTGATTATGTAAATCCTAATATGATTTTATAATATCTTTTGGATAATTTTGTAGTTGTAATAGATTACTTAAAAGGCAAAGATTCTATCTTCCTTATTACTATAAATAAAAGTATGATGGGATAAAAAATCACCACCATAAAATCACCAAATTCTCTCTTCTCCCTCTCCTTGCCGCTGGCACCCTCACTCTACTTTTCCTCAATAAAATAGGCCTACAACACGTTATCAGCACACTCTCGTTGATGCATTAAAGGAACTAAAGGTTTTTGGAGGAGGTTCTTCTACAACTAGCATTCAAGGGCTTTTGTCGTTTCACCCTTCTAAACACACAAAATTGATATTTCATAAGTCTTGATAGCATGAAAACATTTACCATGATGCATGAACCCTCAATTTATTTATGCTCTATATATCACTATTCTAAAAATCCCCGCCTAGCGCCGCCTAGGTCCCGCTTAGGCGCTAGTCGGCTGGCCACCACCCCGATTAATACCTATGTGTTTGAAAATTAAGAAAACGTGCCTAGATTTGTTGAGGCGCCCGCCTAGACCGCCTAGGCACCAGCCTATCCCATCCACATATGCCTAGGCACCTACCTAAGTTGTGACTGACTTAGACATAAAACAGATAACTTTCATTTAGCATTTTATTTTTTTCAATAAATTATAAGAGACTTGTTGAATACTTAAATGAACACACATTATATGTTTGTTCCCTATATTTTCATTATGTTCCAATACTTCACAATATATATGTCATTTTATTTTGTAGTTTATTGTGAGATCCCACACCGACCAAAGGAGAGGGGGTGATGTGCCTTATATGTACATGCTCCCCTCCATATAGCACGAGGCCTTTTGGGAACTCACTGGCTTCATATTCCATCGGAACTCCGAAGTTAAGCAAGTTTGGGAGAGAGCATTCCTAGGATGGGACCCACTGGGAAGTTCTCGTGTGAGTTCCCAAAAACAAAACCGTGAGGGCATCGCCCAAAGCGAACAATATCGTGCTACGGCAGAGTCGAGATTGGGATGTGACAGAATGGTATCAGAGCCACTCTGCCGTGTGGTGCGAGTGTGCCGACGAGGACGTCAGGCCCCTAAGTGGGGTGAATTATGAGATCCCACACTGACCAACGGAGAGGGGGTAATGTGTCTTATATGTACATGCTCCCCTCCTTATAGCACGAGGCATTTTGGGAACTCACTGGCTTCGGATTCCATTGGAACTCCGAAGTTAAGCGAGTTTAGGCGAGAGCATTCCTAGGATGAGTGACTCACTAGGAAGTTCTCGTGTGAGTTCCCAGAAACAAAACCGTGAGGGCATCGCCCAAAGCGGACAATATCGTGCTACGGCGGAGTCCGAGACTGGGATGTGACATTATGATGAAATTATATATATTTTAAGTATAAACAGACACTTATTTACACGAAATATAATATATTTACTTAAATCCACCTAGTCGCCTGCCTATACCCTGCCTAGCCGCCTAGGCGCTATGCCCCACCCCGCCGCCCGACTAGCACCTAGCGTCTTTTAGAACCTTGCTATATATTGCCCTATACTGCATATATTGTTCAATATATATATCGTGTTCATGCATACGCAATATTTTGTTTTGTTATTATTCGATACTGCTATGTTGAATTGTGTGACCAATGAACAACAAGAAAATATGAGCAAATTAGGTTTTTTTCGAAACCCTAATCGTGAGTCGCCACAACCTAAAGCTGCCGCCTGCAACCGCACTAGCAGCCGCGAGCCTAGCCTGCAGCTCTAAAACGACGTCGTTTTGGCGTCCAGCCTTGCATCCCAATCTTTTTTGGCATGCTGCGCACTAAAGCCCAAGCCCTAATTTTCTGAACTTCTTCCTTTTTTGGCAAGAACCAGTTTTTGCTAGGTTTTTCTTCTTTTTTTTTGGCCCGCCCTAGCTTCAACTATGCTCATGTTGTTGTGGCCTGCAGCTAATGCTCACCCAGCTTCTTGCTGGGTGTGCTGTTCACGGCCTACACCCAATTTTAGGCTTTATACTTGTTTGGCCCGTAGCCATCCAAACCCAATATGGCCTAAACATCTCTATTTTCTTGCTTCCATGCTTTACCCTTGTTTGGTCTTGGTTTATAGAATCAATTTAGTGACCTACAATCCATTAATTCTACAAACAATTTTTTGGCCCGCAATCCACTTTATAAATTAACGAGTTCATATTTATTATTTTTCTTGAATAGTTGAAATCATTTCACAATCCCCAAGCTACTTACACTAGGTCCCTAAAGCAACCCCAAATCACTATACTAGTTGTATATTGTTTCTTGTATCTTGTGTTATTGCAAAGACCCATATTTTGAACCTGAAGTTCAACTAAAATCGAACTTGTAGTTTCGAATTTAATGTCTTTGAACTTGAAGTTTCCATACAAAACATACACCCATGAAACCTGATGTTTTTCATGAAAATTAAACCAAAACATGTCTATAGAATCTGAATGTTCTAGTTTATGTATATGGATATTTACTTTTCCATAAGACTAACCACTCTTATTCCCTCCATTGCAGCGAAGTGTCGAACTTGAACAAACTCGACTTTGCCGCATTGGAAGTCTCTAGAAGCTCCATCTCACCATCGAAAGTCTTAAAGCCATCATTGAAGAGGCTACGATCAAACCGGTTGACGCATTGCAAACTAAATATCTCACTGAAGAAGATCCACGCACTTTCTGGCTCACTCTGGCAGAGCGCTTCGATCACTAGAAAGATATCTGCTTGCCTCAAGCAAAACGTGACTGGCAGTATTTACGCTTCCAAGACTTCAAGTCTGTAAATGAATATTGTGGAGCCCAAAATGATCCAAAATTCAGAAGACGACACATGAACTTTTTCTCAAGAAAGACAATATTTCCCTTATTAAATGGGCAGGACCCTCAACTGCTCTCACGCACAACTCAACATTTTTGAAGGTCCAAGCAGTTAACTACGACTACTCAAGGCTCCCTTGCTCGTGGTGTGGAAAAGTCAAAGGTATTAAAGATAGGATTAAATCACTAAATCCTATCTTTAATACATTTCGAATTGAAGATAAATTCTATCAAATCAAAATCAATTAATCATGGATGCTTCTATCATTATCCTAAGATATTATCTCCATAGAATCACCATAGAATCAATTGAAGATAAATTCTTACTACTATAAATAAATGGACGATGAGATAAAAAATTATCATCATAGAATCACCAAATTTTCTCTTCTCCCTCCCCCTGCCAACAGCCCCCTCCCTATTTTTCCTTAGTAAAATAGGCATACAACAATGAGATTATTATCATTAATTCTTTTATTATTTTAAACTTCACAACTGCTTTTTCATATTTTCTCATGTGTTTTAAAAAAAAATTGGTATATAATTTTTGGTTGTGTGTGTCTTTTGGTGAAGGTATGCTTGTCACCTACTCCTTTTAAGTTCTCAATCTCTCTCAAATGCTACTAGTATTCTCCAAAGGCCATAGCTTTGGAAAGAGAGTAAAGAGAGGGCCTTAAAGCTCCGTTCTTAGCTCTGCTCTGCTGTGTACCGTGCCAATGGAGAGGCACAGATGCAAGCTCTGCTCTAGGGCTTTTGCTAATGGCAGAGCATTGGGTGGTCATATGAAGGCTCACTTGGCAACTTTTCCTCTTCCCCCTAAAACCCACCAAATCACTGAGGCCGACTCGTCTTCGTCTTCCTCCTCCGGCGAAGAACCAGAAAAAGAAGAACAACATTTGCAAGAAGAAGAAGAAGAGGAAAAGGGTTTGACTTATGGGCTGAGAGAGAACCCAAAGAGGAGTTTCCGGCTTGCAGATCCTGAGTTTTCTTTTGTTGATGCTGGGTCGGTGATCCAAGACAGAGAGAGTGAGACCGAGTCAAGAAACCCAACTCGGAGACGATCCAAGCGGAATCGAAGATCATTCGCTGTTGTTACAGATAATCTGCAGAGCCAGAAGTTGGAGTTGAAGAAAAAACCCAAGTTGACAATTTCAACACCGCCGCGTTTGGCCGAGTCTCCTCCTCTAGCGGCAGAGCTTGAGCCGGTGAGCTCGGTCTCCGATACTTCTCCGGAAGAAGATGTTGCTATGTGCCTTATGATGCTGTCAAGAGATGTGTGGATGATAAGATTACATGATCATCAGCAAGCAGATCAATCGGTTCAAGCTCAAGAACAAAGTAGGCAAGTAGTGGAGGAGCTGGAGGGGGTCAAATTGAAGAAACTTCGAGGGAAGAATCGGTGTGAGAAATGCAACAAACTGTTTCGATCTTTTCAAGCAATGTGCGGCCACAAAAAGATTTGCTTTCGCAACGAGGAGGAAGCAATCAACAATGCAGGTGGTGAGAAGCTGTTTGAGTGCCCCTTTTGCTATAAAATATTTGGTTCTGGTCAAGCTCTTGGCGGTCACAAAAGATCTCACCTTTCGGGTTCTTCAAGATCAATGGTTGTATCAATGGCTGCAAAAACTGAAGTTAAAGAGGGTTTCATAGATCTCAACCTGCCTGCTCCGGAAGAAGATGATGAATTTAGCGTGCTATCAGATGCGTAAAAATGTAAAAAGTAACAGACTTCTCCATCAAAACTCGGATCTAAAGGTAAAAGAAATTCGATTATTTGAGCAACATTGAGATCAAATGTTGAAGATTGAAACACTTATTCGATATTTTTCACTCATATATCAACCAATTCGCTCTTTTTTTACGTATTGGAACGATTATTCATTTTTGTGTATGCAGTTTCAAGTTTCAACAACTGTTTGGTCGAGTTCCAACTGCAGTAACAACTTGTTATATGTATTGCTGTTGACTAGAATACAGAAAGTTGAATTGTTCTTTTTTTTTTCTTTTATTATTATATCAAAATTCAAGAAATGTTGGGTTTTACTTGCATTGTCAAGTGGTGTTTGTTTACTTGTCTATTAACTCATTAAGTAATTAGGTACTGCCCCACATTGCATTTAAGAACGTAGTATAATGCGATACCTGTTGAGAAATTACACAATCTCGTGAACAATCGAAACTATTATTCTAGTTGTTGTTGGGTTGTCAATGTGCTCTTCTGCTTCAGCTTAAGGTCCAGTTTTCCAGTAATTCTTGCAAATTGTCCAATCTCATAAAAAATGGACTAGGATCCTATTTTCTTTGTGAGAATCTTAGGAGATCAATTCATCTTAGTCGGCTATTGTATATCGTGCAGTCATCTTTTGTTAGCTACTGTTTATGTTTAAATTAAAATAATTTTTGCCATAGGATAACTGATTAACGGTTAAAAATAAGATAAAATAAAATATAAAAAGTATTCTATGATTGTTTTGTTTGTCCCATTTGCGCTCTCTCTCTCTCTCTCTCTCTCAACTGGTTGTTTTAGCTTGAAGCATAGGATTTTCATGATTTGGGAGGTCTGAACCAACAAACTGCAAACTGTTTTCCAGATGACATTTCTGATGTGGATATGTTTCATTGTGACTGGAGAAGATCCCAAAATCCCTTCAATTTCTCAACTTAAAAATATCTGCCTTGAAATGAACGAAGTATCCGGGCAAAAGGAGGTGCCAGCCACCTGCTGCCGTGGTACTATTCTTATCGAAGAATCAGTCAGACAACTAGGACTTTTTAAATCCTCGTATCCTGGAGACCTGGATGATTTTATGTGTAGATAAGTGTAAGTTTAAAACTGTACATTTTTTCTTCGAACCGAAACCATTTGAAGTCGCACCGAACCAAATGGTTTGTTTCATTTCAGTTTTGGCCTCAAAACCGTACCAAATCGAATTGCAAAAAATTTCAGTTTCGGTTTTAGTTTCACTTAGAACCGCACAGAACCAAACCGTATCCATCCCTATTTGTAAAAGAAAAATCCTAATTTAAAATCACATGGGACTACAACGTATTATATGTGTTAAGTCAGATAGCTAATGAGTGGTGTGTGGGTGTAGCCTTGCTCGGTCCTCTATTCCGTACAATAGATTAGGGGTAGTGCTATTCACACACATCTTTTTACCTCATACATACACTTTTTTACTTCTTACACACTCTTGTTAATTGTGTGTGCATTGATCTTCTTCAATTCATTCAATCCGACAGCTGAAAATTAAGAAGAGTGTGTGAAATATAACAATGGATGTGTGGATAGAACCAACCTAGATTATATCTCTCCTTTTACATAAGAATACCGCTTGTTTTAAAGTTCATAAAAAATTTCCAATAAAAGATGTGTCAATGACTCAATAACAAGGGCATTTTATCAAACCAAAGAAAATGGGTATGTTTAGGTTGTTATCATATGGCCCCGGGCCTCCGCCCACCCGGCGTCCCCCAGCGTGGGGTCTTTTTAGAGCAATTCCACCGGAGGTGGAACAGCCCAGCACCCAGCCGAAAAAGCCTCCCGGGACCCAGTGGATGTGCTCCAGCCCCCCCAATTGCCTGGCACCCAGCCCAAGCTGGTCTTTAGGCCAGCCCAAAATTGACAGAGGCGTGGCCCAGTCCATCTGACGCCATGCTGATGCCAGCGTGGCGTCAGACACCATTTTAATTTTTTTTTGCGCTAGGCACGTGCACCAGACTCGCGCGTGGGAGCAAGTAGCCGAAACCTTTTCTAACCGGGGCCCGTGGCGCAGGAGCACTCACTCGTCACCCGGGGAGGCGACGTGGCCCATTGTATGCCATTGGATTTCTAACGGCTAGTTTTTCTAGACCGTTGGATTTCCAACGGTAAAAAAAATTTGAAATTCCCTTTTAACCTGGACCGTCTGATCACAGATCAACGGTCCACGGTTTTTCACCCAAAAATTAAAAAAAAAAAAAAAAAAAAAACCGCCCAACGGTCAGAATTATGACCGTTGGCCACGTGGCAGCGCCTGGGCTGTTGGATTTGAATATTTTTCAAATCCAACGTTCCAGATTAATTAATAACATTAAAATGAATTAAAAATACATAAAAAAAATTTAAAATACATAATTTTTTTTTTATAAATACCTCACCCTCATCTTTCACCTTACACCGCATTTCAATATTTTCTACACTTCCTACTACCACATATCCTAGCTCCACAGACTTTGTATAATTTCGTATTTATTTGTAGTACTTTATTTAATTTCTTATGTAATTTTTATGTAATTTCTTATTTATTTTAAGAACTATATTTAATTTCTTATGTAATTTTTATATAATTTCTTATTTATTTTTAGAACTTTATTTAATTTTTTATGTCTTTTTTATGTAATTTCTTATTTATTTTTAGAACTTTATGCAATTTCAAATTTATTTTTTGTACATTTTTAAAACACATCAAATAAGATTACATAAACTCACCAAATAAACTTTAAAAAAAAACACCAAATAAAATTACATAACCTCCACCATATAAACTTAAAAAAAAAAAAAACACACTAAATAAGATTACTTAAAAAAAATACAATTTATTCTTCAACCACAAGCCTCATTTTAATTATCTTCGCCTTCGTGCAATCTCCACTGGTGCTCAATCAAGTCATTTTGGCGGGTTACTTGCCAGTATGGCTCTTGCACTAAAGTGTACCGCTGAGCGATCAATTCATTGTAACGTCCATCCCGTTCCAACGGCTCGTGTTGCACGGGATCTTCGGTATTGTCATGAGCACAGTAGATACGTGTTCATGAGTTGTTGATCGGATCTGGTTCGTATTCATCGACGGCATCATAATCATACTCATCTTCAACAATCATATTGTGGAGAATAATACACGTCGTCATGACGGATCGAAGAGCCTCGACATCAAACAATCTAGCTGCAGCCCTAACAATCGCCCAACGAGCTTGCAGGATACCAAAACAACGCTCGACATCCTTCCTACACCCCTCTTGACATTTTGCAAAGTGTTTTTCTTTTTCACTCTGGGGATGTGGCACTGTTTTGACAAACGTTGACCACCTTGGGTAAATGTCATCTGCAAGGTAGTATGATCCATCGTATTTAGTACCATTAACCCAATATGTGCATTTCGGCGATTTACCTTGCAGCAGTTCGTCGAACGCTGGAGATTGGGCAAGGACATTTATGTCATTCTAACCTCCTGGAACACCAAAAAAAGCATGCCAAATCCATGTATCAAAAGAAGCCACCGCTTCCAAAATGATGCTTTTGGCTCATTTTCTATCGCCATAAGCTCATTGCCACGCACTTGGACAGTTTTTCCAAGTCCAGTGCATGCAGTCGATGCTTCCAATCATGTCAGGGAAGCCTCGCATCTCACCCTTCCTCAGAAGCCTTCGCATGTCCCTTGGCATGGGTGTCTGGAGGTACTCATTGGTGTAGAGGGCTTCAATTGCAGAGCAAAACCGCATCAAGGACTCCAGAACAGTTTTTTTTCCCATCCTCGCAATCTCATCCACTTGATCTGCAAATGCTCCATATGCAAGCATTCGCAAGGCAGCCGTAATTTTTTGCTCGGGAAAAAGACCTAGAACATGAAAAACATCCTCTTTTTGCACAAAATATGGATCATGGTTGCAAACAACACTCATGATTTTGTCGAACAAACATCGTTGCATTCTAAAACGACGTCTAAAAACATGATCAGGGAAAACGGTGTTGGGAATAAAATAATCTTCCAAGAGATCTTTACCTCGTCTTTCCCTTTTTCTATCGAAGTTTGCGGCACGTCTTGGTTTGGCTATCTGACCCACAACTTCCATGACACGGCAGGAATGTGAGGCCCTCTGCCTTCTGTGGTGATCATCTTCATCCTCCTCCATGAAGAAAGCCTCATCTCCACCTCCATATTCCTGGAGATTGATCAATTCTTCCTGTTGTGCCAACAATCTTTTCTGTTGCTCCTCATATTGTTTTTGCACTCTCCTTGAAGAAGACATTGTAAAAAAAAACTCAAGATTTGAAAACGATGAAGAAGGATTTTGAGCTAAACAGGAAGTGACACATGGTGCGTCGAGATTGGTTGAAAATCTTATCAGAAATCTATCCACAAAATAGTACATTCGAATAATGACAAGATTGGTTGAAAATCTTATCGAAATCTTGGCTAAATTATTGTAAACAGGAAGTGACACGTGGCGTGTCGGGATTGGTTGAAAATCTTAGCGAAAATCTATGCACAAAATAGTACGTTCGGATAATGACACGTGGCTTGACGAGATTGGTTAAAAATCCTATCCGAAATTAAAACTATTTTTTTTATTATTTTATAAAAAAAATTAATAATATTTTAAATGGGCTGGGTGTCAGCGCATTTTGTAAGGGTGGAGATCGTTTGGGCCAGCGCATTTTTAGATTGAGTGCCAACACATTTGTTTTAGGGGTGGAGATGCTTTGGCCTATTACTGTTCATTGTGGTCTATTACTGTTCATTTGAGTGGATAAATGCGCTGGGTGCTGGCACCCAGTCCTTAGGGGTGGAATTGCTCTTATGCATGTATAGATTTCTCATGCCTTTTATGATCAACTTAAAGGTTGACTGAAACCGATTTACTCAAATTATGCTTGTGAATTAAAAAGCAAAGCAACCCCATATCGACCGTAATTGCGGACGCAATGCTGCCATCGGTTTTAAAAAAAACTTATATGATATGGGTACACCGTTATGGTGGTATTCTATGCCAATGAAACAAAAATGTGTAAATTTTTTCTATACATTCTTGTTTTATTGGCACGGAATGCCGCGTGACGATATACTCGTGTCATAGAAGTTGGTTTTCATTGGTAGCTCTAGAAATCAAACCAATCAAACTAACCAAACCTGTTGATTCGAATCACAGTGGTAATTTGATTTGATTTTGATCAAGAAAAATGTCAAACGGTTCAAAATGAAGCAGACTATAATTTGGTTCGATTTTGATTTTGAGCTTTTATGAAATCGCCCAAACCAAATTGGACCGGCTACTCAAGGGCGGATCTATTAAGGGACTAGATGGATCCGTGTACTTTACGGAAAATGGGAAAATGTCTTGGAAAGATCTGTGGGGACCCTATGACAGTTTGGGATAAAACCTAATAATGATCACCGCGTTTGATGAAATCTTGCTCGGTAGATGGCTGTAGGTGAAGTTGGACATGTCTCGGCAGGTTCCAAAAGGCATTAGCATCAAGGCCTGGTAGATGTCAACATGCCCATCAAGTTCTTGATGAAACACCTCACTAACAAAACTCAACACAAATCCCTTGAACTCAACCACTTTGCCCTCCACTTGAGTTGCTTCGTCTTAAAAAAGTTTTGAAATTTTATACTAGTATCAAATGAGGCATGAATTTTAGATTCGTCACTTATTTATTTATTATTTTATGTTACATGTCTAAGTGGCTAGTAACTAGATAAGTGTATTGGTTTTAAACTTTGAAGTTTGATGGCATGTTGAATTTCAAAATGATTTTATGTGATGGAAAATAATGAATATGTAGGAATTATTATTTATGTAATTTTTGAGGTAATTGGGATAACAAAGTTGTATGATGTAATCTTCTAAAGAAAATAAGTTGTAAAATGCAAAAGAGAAAAGAATGGTCGTAGCCTCAAAACCCGTCCGCACTAAATTTTGGAGTATAATATTTTTGTCTCCTATTCTCATTCTTGTAGGAATCTTTTGTCTCCTATTTTTATTGACACATTCCGACCGAGATCGAGGCATGCTGGCCATCACGTGAGGGTGACATAGCCATGTGCACAGTGCGGAAGCAATAATATAGCAAGAATTACGAATGAATAAAAACCGAACTTCAAGGAGTGCTAGAACGGAATTAAGTGTGAATACACAATCAGAGCATGAATAGCCTAAGTGCAGTCAGCATAAGAAGTACTTAATTAATTAACACCCACAGGTGATCCTACATATGTGATGGCCTGTCAGAACCTCCGTTGTAGCCTCGTGAGTCACCAACAAAGGCTACCTAAAACCTGGAGGGGCACAAAACAAAAGCGTGAGTGGGAAAAAACAAAGCTTTTCGAAAATCATTTTATAAACAACAGTTATAACCCTTCGCCGTAAAACCTGTATACTTTCCCAGAAAATAGTATATACATATACCAAATCTCAACTGAAATCATCATCGTCAAAATATGTAAACAAATCATGAATATGCCATGCCATACAAACTAAATCATCAGGTAAGTAATCCAAATGCAATAATAACTGCAATATCTCATCATCTGAACTCTAGCTCATAAATCATGACTGCACACGAGTCGAACCCACTTATAGGTGATGTCTGTCAGAATCTCCGATATATCCTCGTGAGCCACCAACAATGCTACCTAAAACCTGGAGGGGCGCAAAACAAAAGCGTGAGTGGGCAAAAACAAAGCTTTTCGAAAATCATTTCAATAACCACATTTATATCCCCTCGCCGTAAAACCTGTATACTTTCCCAGAAAATAGTATATACGTATAATAAATCTCAACTGAACCATCATCATCAAATATATGCAAAGAAATCATGAATATGCCATGCCATGCCAACTTAATCATCAGGTAAGCAATTCAAGTGCAATAATAACTGCAACAGCTCGTCAGCTGAATTCTAGCTCATAAATCATGCCTGCACACGAGTCGAACCCACTTATAGTGGTCTATACGATAGGACTGGGTGTAAACAATACGCTCTAGTGCTACAATCACGTGAAGACTGTGCGAATAATCGCGGGTCACCTACGAGTCGAACCCACTTATAGTGGTCTATACGATAGGACTATGCACCTAACTTTGATCCAAGATGAGTGTCTGGTGTGGGAGGTGAACATCAAGTGAAAGACTATGCCCCTAACTCTGGGCGGGAGCACTAACATCGGGGTGCAGGTTAATGAGCTCTCGATGCATCTCAATATACTCTTCATAACACAACTTCTTATTAACCACACATAAACTTACCTAGAACTTACCTGAGCGCCCGCAACACCAACAATCATGCATAAACAATCATAATGCATATTCAATAGTATGAAATATATTGGCATGGCAATTCTTTGCTAAAAATCATTTAAATTGCATTTCTGGGAAACATACTTAGCATATAGGTATATACGGAAAACCAAAAGCCCACTCACTGATAAGTAGATGGATCGTAGCCTCCGTGCCTAGCCTGGCTACGCTCGTCCTCCGGATAGGTCTCGCCTATGTGAGAAACAACTATAATAACGTTATTTTAAAGCACATAAACGAAACTTGGAAATAACTTCTCATACGTTGCTCAATTGGGGTGTTTGAATATACCAAAGTGATCTACACAACCTCAGGAACAACCCCATATTTTTAGAATTATTTTTCGAGGTCCCACGCGCCGGCAAGGGCACGGCCCTACGCGCCCCCACGCGCTGCCAAAATGACGGAAATCCTAACCGCCGTTAGGAATATTCCGTTAAACCCTAACAGAATCTAGCTGACGCCGTTACTGACGGAATATTCGTCGTCTTCTCCGACGAGTCGCCGGAAGCCGGCGATTGTTCGCCGGTTTCTGGAAAACACTCCAAACCTCCTAACTTCTTCATTTTAGCACCATTTTTCACGATCTTTATACCAAAATGAAGCTTAGGACCTGAAGAACAAGATTATACCTGAGTTGGGTCCTAAAACCCACAAAATCTTGTCGGAGAAAGCTCGAAATTCCGGTCACCTCTGCACAACTTCGTATCTGGGCTTCCCGACATCCAAACTTCACCAACGATGCACTCCGAGCATCGTGAGAAGGTCCTTAAGCTTCCTATGGTCACATAAAATAAAGAAAATCGTCCATTTAAAAGTTGGTGAATAGTGCCAACTTCGGAAAGTCCAGTTCTCGGGTTTTCTTACGTGTAATCTTAACCAAAACTCACCCAAAACACTTAGGAGGAAGAGGAGGTACCTTTCTGAGCCTTGAAATGGCTTGAAACCTCGACGATCGAACAGTTGCTATTGTACCTCGACGGACCTCTCGGATTCTAGGGTTTTTCGAAGGGGCCACGATCAACCAAGGACACCACTCGACTCGTATGAACACGAGGAGCACAATGGTGCACTTAAAAACCTCGATCTACCAGGTTTCGAATGGTTTTGGGGTTGGTCTGTACGGGAGAAGGAGAGAATGAGAGAAGGAGTGAATCCGAGAGAGAGAAAGAGAGAGAGTGAGAGAGAGATCAAGGAGATGTGTGAGTGTGTGGTCCTAAGCCAGCCAACAACACAAACAACCACCACAGTTTAATTCTAATTGGTTTAGAACCAAACTAGAACAACTACTAACCCTAACTTCCCACTACTAACCCTAATTGGTTCCCACTAACTTGGAACCATTCTAATTGATTTAAAACCGATAATTTTGGGCCTCTAACCTTAGCCCAAAGTAAAAATACAACCCAACGCTCAAGGGTAAAATCGTACTTTCACACTTTCGAGGATAACAAATAAGCATAAATCGGGACGGGTTGTCACACTTATCCCCTTCCCTCACATTTTTCTCTTATCTCACAGTTTTCTCTTTGTCTTTCTTCTATAAAAAAAAAATTAATACAAAATGTTGACGTGGCTTAATCGTAAACATTTAAATAGAATGAGAAAGAAGAGGAGAGAGATTAGGAGGGGAAAGAATCCTCCTCCTAAATTTTTCAAAATTGGCTTGGTTTGGTCTAATTTGGTTCTGTTTGCAGGTGATATTTGTTAAAATGGAATTGAATTAAACCGTTCCATTGTATATTGTATACTTATTTGATAACAATTATGCGATCAAATCGATCCTGTCCAAAATTGTGGGCACCTACACTTGTTAGCTAGTTTGGCAATGCTTCGTTTTTAAGCCTGTGGCTGAAAAAGCACATGAAAATACTGACTGGAAAGTTACATAACCATGTACTTTCTTTTTTTTTTTTTTTTTTGAAACAGATAACCATGTACTTTTTAAACAAAAATGTTTATTAGTTTTTCCAATAGTTATGCACTTTATATCTATTAAAAAGTATTGTCAAACAGAAAATGATTTTCACACAGTATTTATAACAAATAAAATAAAATAGAATAAAGAGACATAAATATACAGTGATGTGCTAAACCGAGGGAAAACAAAGTGTGCAAATCATTTTTCTTGTCAAATAAACAGATTTTTAATAAGGGAAAGAGATTGGAGCTATAAAATAGTGGTTCAAATTATTCTTTTGTTAAAAGTATTGCCAAGAAATGGCAAAGACAAATAGAAAGAAAGAAATAGTGGGAAATTGAAGAAAGATAAAGATAGAACACTGTTGGCAGCATTTGTCATATGATATGAGTCTAAGTATGATTCTCTCTCCTTTTATTACTTTTTCATTTTCTCTTATCTTCTAACAAATTGGTTTTTGTCTTCTTTTGACTATTAAAAAATTAACACAAAATATTAACGTGCTTAACTATAACCGTTCAAATAAAAAATGAAAAAACAGAGAAAAAAGATTAGAATGAGAGAAAATCTTAGGACTCATATTTTTGGCCAGTCTGTCTGACTCTGTTGATATTCTGCATTGGCTTTGACCAAAAGGCAAATCATGCTTAGGAATTTGAAGCTGGATGCTGCCTTTTCTTTCCTTTCTTCTTTCCAATCACCTTCCTTTGCTTTAACATCTTTATTAATTACATTCAACGTTAAAACTCTTTTGCTTTCAAACCAGTAGGGCAACTAATTAAGCTTTTACTAATTATTCAATGCTAATTGTGGTCAATGTACAGAAACTCATGCTTAAATTAAAGGGAGTTTTAACGAAAAACCCGCGTTACTGTTCACTTTAATGAAAAACCACATTTTTACACTAAAAAGTCAAACCTGACACCTAAAAGTTTTCAAACCCTTTTCATTAGTTTTCCTTAAATTAAAATGTTAACTTTACTTGTATATGTAAAGACTTTTCTTCTGTTTGTTTAAATAAGACCTGAAGCTCTTACCAAACTGAGCTGTGACTTGTGAGTTCCCATCTTATTTCAAGACTTCATTAGAGTCACGTTTGATGCTTAGTATTAAATTAGATTAGATAACTCATTAGATTTTAGGAAGTTTTAATGAAACACTCCCTAGTACTGTTCACTTTTAACGAAAAATCACATTTTTAGCTTTATCTGATACTATTCACTATACATTTAAAAAGGGCTTTTCGTTTAAAGGGAAGTTTTTTTGAACTTTTCATTAATTTTCCTTAGATTTTAAGTTTGTTAAATCTTTAAAGGAAAAATGGAGGTCAGTTTCTAAATTTTGTCCAAATTGAGGAGGGAAAATGAGAAACGATAAACACACATTTTGTTAAATCATGTTGAAGTAAATAATAACGTAGAGTCGATCTCCATTCGCTTGTAAAAAATCATCTCATGTGGAAAATATGTATTAGTCTCTCTTCTAGTCTATACAAAATGATAGGATATCAACACTTTATAAATGTTTTTGTTCTAATCTCCAAAAACATAAATCCAGGAACTCTATATATATTTTTTTTTTGGAAAAAAAAGATATTATGGGGAAGTGTGCTAAGGCTCACAATGGGTTAGTGTTGACCCTAAAAACTACCAAGCCTATATGGCGCGCAGGCCGAGTAATCTATGAGCTAACTACGTCCTTCGGTTGAATGCGGGGCGTGCCAACTCGACGGCCGAGCTCGGCCGGTGAGTAAAATGTGGATGTGGTGTTGTGTTGCGCGGCTGACTTCTTGATCTTGCGACTGCGGCCGAGGAAGGAACACGCCTCGGCCTTTGGGTCCTAGAGCCTGAAGACAAGGCTGCTAGTTCTGCGAAGTTCAATATCAAATTTCGGCTTTCAATGTGCCGAATGTAATAAACTGTAACACCTCACTTCGCCGAGAAGGCTGGTGAGATGACCTCTGTCGAAAAGAATTCGAAAATCCTTCTCGGCCGAGACTTGGATAGATAACCAGTCGGCCCCGACGCAGTGCTGTTTATCCAAACTGAAGGTGTTCCGCGGTCGGCTGATTCTACGGCAACAGTGCTGTTTATCCAAACTGAAGATGTTTACCGGTTGCCTCCACAGTGCTGTTTATCCAAACTGAAGATGTGTTGGCGAAAAAGAAAATAAAAAAATCTCAAGGTTGAGAGGGTTTGCGCAGGGCAGATTTGTGTGTTGAATTGAAGGTCCTTAGAATGTCGCACGACCTCTTGTATTTATAGTGGCTAAAAAACTCTTGGCCGAATCAGAGATGTACTCAAACTAGAACTCTTTATCCCAATCTGATTATGATTCGGCCAATCCTAGTTCCAATAGGTCTCTGTACCAAGCCCTATAATGAGCTAGATTCATTCTTACTTCCATCCTTGAGACTCCCCGTTGTATCAGGATTCAACTTCTTTTTCTTTATCCAAAGTAATCTTTCTCATATCAGGACTCGGCCAACCCTGACAAGGCCGGCCCATGACACTATTCTAAACAACATTGGGCCGAGAATATTTCTGAGCTCGGCCCCCAAAATGTCATTTTGGGTCCAAACAGTTAGACATAATCATGTGGTTCAAATTCACTTTTGACAATAATCGAACCTAAGACCTCTGATTTACAAGTGAAGAGGAATACTACTAGACTGTAGTATAAATAACTTTGATTTGTTTTTCATTCGGTCTTCCTTTTTCATTCGGCCACAGCCGGCCCACCTACTGTAAACTTATTTGGAATACTAGGGATAGATGGTCCTAAATTTGGAGGTATTGTACGAACAAGGATTTACATGAGGCAAGTATACCGGTAGTACTTCGTGCTAATAAAATAAAGATTTGCGTAAGTTTTTGTTCATATATCTTTGTTTTATTGGCATATCATGTCATACGTCTGTTTACCCGTGTAATGCAAGTTGTTCTTTATTGTAGGGCATAATTGCTTCCAACGAAATAAAAGATGAATCTGTGCTCCCCTAATCCTCCCAAAGAGTTGACTCTACACGGCCTGTGACCGAGTTTCTCCAGAGTGGTAGTCATGATGCTTAAGAGAAGTATACCAAAAAATAAAGAGGGCAACAAGAAGAAGGATAAGAAGTTGTTGAAGAGTGTGATGATTCGATATTTATTCTAATTGTGCTACAAAGCTAAGGGAATTGCTTCTTTGGAAATGGAAGCTTGGTAAGGGATGATTCTAAACTGGCTCCAACATTTCAATACATTCCAAACAAGTAAACAATCGTCTACCTTTTGAACTAGATAGAAGTTAGGTTACGAGGCGTAAGTGATGACCGAGAAGTATTGAAGTGGGCTTTCACTCTCACATTATATATGGAGCTCTAAATCCCCAAACCAACCCCTTTCAACGAAGCAAATTTAGAGTTTAACTTGGATAAAATGGTCCATTTGAGGATACAGAGCTCCATAAATGACATGCTAGTGAAAACCAATTTCGTTATTTGTCCACATCATAACTTAATGTTAGTGACATCATCACTTAACGCTAATGACTCCATCACTTAACATTAGTGACTCAACAAATTTCCTCTTATGTTTTCACACCTTCTGTTAAGAGAAATGTGTCTGACCAAATGCTTCGAAAAAGGGCGTTTTATAAGCTAACAATGCAGGCATACCCTGCCACGTTCAGCTTCACGAGCTTGTTTATCCCGCCATCGCACTGACAGAAGTAGAGATCGTATCGCTTCAAGGACCTATCTTAAAAACCCATAAACAAATTTGGTATGATGTCCGCTAAGGGAGATTACCAACTAAGTTTATACACCAGAAATTGCTGCTGCTGGATATTTCTATATCTTAGTATTTCTTATGAGCATGTACAGTAATTTGTACACAGCACCAAAAAACTGAAACAAAAGCATCACTGAAGAAATGCAGACTCTAAGACTAAGAACAATCGACGATACATAATTCATCAGGAAAGCCAATGTAGTCGTGTTCAAGTTTCAACTACTACTTACAACGCACATCAAACTTTTGAAATACCTGGTGGCAAAGGCTTGATCTTGCCCAACAGCTTTTCAGCTTCAGCAAATCCAATTGATCCCACAGACAAATACTTTATACACTTCCATCTGTTCAAGTATAATTAGGCATGTCAGTTCAATGAACAAGCAGGATGTAATCATGTAAGAGAAATCCCCGAGGTACAAAACAACTGTGACAACCCCAAATAGCTTGCCTGGGTGTGTAGGGTAGTGCGAAACAATGTAGGTGAAGATGGTTAACGGAGTTGAATGGAGGCTGATGAAATCCAAATCTGTCAAAAGGGAAGCCTCAAATCATAATCAAAACTCTTTTATTATTGAAATCGTTCACGAAATCCTATTATTTTGACCCAATCATTTCCAAATAATGATGCGTGCATGCTTGGTCTAATTCAAGTTCAAATGTTCAACTATTGTATCTTCATTTAAGATTCCCAAGCAATCTCACAAACGCATTTACAGAAAGACCCACTTCCAAGGTTCTAAAAGACACTAGGCGCTAGTCGGGCGACGGACTGGGACCTAGCGCCTAGGCGGGGGCCTAAGCGAACTAGGCAGATATAAGTAAATTTATTATATACCGTGTAAATAAGTGTCTGTTTATACTTAAAAAAATATTGGAATACATACATTGTAAAATAGAATGACATATTATCAAGTATTAGAACATAATAAAAACATGGGAACAAACATATAATGTGTGTTCATCTAATTATTCAACGTCTTTTATTAAAAAAATAAAATGTAAAATAAAAGTTATCTATTTTTTTGTCTAAGTGAGAGTCACGACCTAGACGGGTGCCTAGGCAGGAGCAGGCGCCTAAGCAGGTCCAGGCGCCCTTTCTTAATTTCAAACGCCTAGGATTAATCAGGATAGTGGTCAGCACATAGCACCTAGGCGGCGCTAGGCAGGGATTTTTAGAACAGTGCCCACTTCCAAAGAAGCCGTAAAGCGGCCAAATGGTCAGGGATACACCAAATTACATAATTCACTAACATTCACATTCTTCACCAGATCATTTCTGCATTACGCAATCTGTTTGACTGACATGATATTAGAACAAAGGGGCATCAATTATCTCATAACATCATCGTTTAGATGCATATAAATACTTTAGAAAACTAATCGATTGTTCTGTTTTCTTTCAGCTCATTTCTGCATTAAGCAATTTGTTAGGCATGCCGAAAATGCGGTGTGTAACTAATTTGTAAAGCATACTGACGTGAAACAAATCTTAACACAAATTTACACGAAGTAGCTTCTCAAGATCAATCTATTTGTGCACGCAATTACAAACCCGAAAATAATACTACGAAAAAACTTGAATCGCAAAGGCAATACCTGTACTGATGGCATTGCGGTGCATCTCGTTGTATTAGCTTTTTCCCCACTTCTAACATGTGACTTACTGTATAACAACGAAAACAATGGAGAAAATAATCACGAAACATATCAACAACAAAAATGGCTAAGAAATTAAGAAATAAGAAGAAAAGTCACACTTTGGTTCAATCATATATGATTTTGATCTAAATATACCAACGGATTGAGATTAGATTACCCAAAGAGTAGTCTTCAGGTCTCCTCTGAAGATCCTTAACAGTTGGAATGTGATCCACTGGAATAACCAAGTAATGCCTATACAGGATTAGATTGGAAAATGACTTAAAATTCAATTAAAATGGTAAAATTGATGAATAAAAATTGGAGAAATTACATTCTATCGGTACCTTACAGCAGCAGGGTTGATGTCTTGAAAAGCAACGACCTTTTCATCCTGCAAGAAAACCCCAGTTGACCAATTACTGAATTACAGCAACAAGATCGACATAGTACGGAAAGCAACGTTTGGTTGCTGAGAAAATCGGAAGGGGATAAAGCCCATTTGGCAGCTCAACTTTCTGAGCAACCAAACTGAGTGGAAGGGAAAATGAAATGCGTAAAGAGAGAGAGCAAGCGGACGGTGTGGAGAAGAGTGGTAGAGGTGGACTTTCCAGCGATCTGGCAGAAGGTGCAGGGTGAAGCTACGGCTGCTGCTGCCGCCATCGGCGACTCCAAGCCGCGAACAGAGTTGATGGGAGTCGGACGCGTTCGAGGGACCTTATTACAGTCTGGGATAAATCTAAGCCTAAAAGGCTAAACATAGCTTTGCACAAAATTATTTCTAAATAAATATCCATATATCAGTTCCAATCAAATAGGTAAAACATAATTCCTCAATAGTTTTCCGAAAAAGAAAAAAAAACATAATTCCTCAATAATAAAATATTTGAAAAAGTAACCAAAATCTTGATCCATTATAGAATTCTAACTGTTGCAGTCATATTTAGAATAGGAATGTGATTGTGTAAATCCTAGAGGATATAAGAAAGTATCTTATATTCCTATTAGGAGTAGATTAACTATTAAATGTTGTAATCCTAAAGGGAAATGTTTTTACCTATCCTACTACTATAAATAAAGGCATAATGGGATGAATCAAACACACCTCACAATTAAATCACTCTCTCTTCTCCCTCAATACCGTCGGCCCCTCTCTTTCTAAACCTTATATCGTTCAATCAAATAGGCCTATAACACATTATCAGCATGCTCTTGCCAGAAGCTGAGGAATTGATGCATCGTAGGAGGAGGCTATCATCTACAAAATTCAAAGACTTTTTTTTTTTTTTTGCTAATCAGGTACATTTAAAATAAAAGAAGATATTTGAAACGTCCACGAAGCATGAAAACATTCCCCATGATGCCTGAACCCCTCTATGTTTATATTTTCCTTACGATATATATTGTATATGTTTATATAATTGTCAATATATATTTGTTTCATGCATCGCACAATTAAATTGTTATGTGGAATTTGTGAGTCAAATTATATAAAATAAATTAGAAGCAAATTTGGGTTTCCTAAACCCTAAGGGATTTTGAAAAAAAAAAAAAAAAGGAACTTAGACATGGTGCGGCACACCCATTGCACCACCGTGGCACTGTGTAAACAACCACGTTGTGTGCTTGGTTTGGGTTCCTTCACCACGGGCCTGCAGCCCTACCCACACCAGTGCCCGCAAACCTTTATGCTTGCTGGACCTCGCTGTTGCCTTGACCCGCAGACGATCCCACCAGCCCATTCGGCTGGGTCATCTCCCACAAGCCCATGTCAGCCAGCCCACGGGGCTGGGCCTTGTCCCACGCGCGTAAAGCTTGAAGCCCAGTTTTCCTGGACCTGCCCATGACCCCCCATTTTTCGGTCCAAACAAAGAACCCAACTGCGGCTGGGGTTCCTCCCACTCCCGTAAGGCCTTTGGGCCTATTTTTAATTGGACCCCGTGGCCTGTAGTCTACCCCTGAGGCTTTAAGGCCTTACCTACTCACGACACCCAGCCCAAATATTTTTGGGGCTATATTTTCGATCCAATAATATTATTTTAATATTATTATGCTTCTACAATCGACCCCGTATGACCCGATTTATTGAATTAATTAAAAGTGACCTGCAGTCCATTAATCTGATAATGAAACCAAAATTATTAACCTAAATATCAGTTTTGGACATTAACGATTCAATAATTTATTTTTATACTTTGAACCGTAACATACTTTCATAGTAACAAAGCTCTCACACTTAAGTTCCCGAAGAACCTCAAATCCACTATATTTAAATTAGTATATTGCATTATGTGTTTCTTGCAGGAACCTCTCATTATGAACTAATTGTTCATAAAACTAAATTGAACCTGTAGTTTCAAATTTAGTGCCTTTGAAACCCGAAGTTTTCATTCAAAACATATCACATGAAACCTGCAGTTTTCCTGCATAAATTAAACCAATACATGTATATAGAACCTGTATGTTCTACGATATATGTCTATGGCTTACCATATGACTAATCACATTTTATTCCCTCTGTTTTAGGGACATGTCGAACTTGAACAAGCTCGATTTCTTCGCTCTAAAAGTCTCTGGAAGAAACTATCTGAAATGGGCTCAAGACGTGAAGCTCTATCTAACCGCAAAGGGTATTAGAGCCACCATCGAGGCACCTATCACCCACAAACCTGTTGACGAAGCTCAGAAGGCTACTGCAATGATCTTCATTCGAAGACACATCCATGATGTACTGCAGACTAAGTATTTCGCTAAGTAAGACTCACGCACCCTCTAGCTTGCTCTAGCCGACCATGTCGATCACCAGAAAGACATATACATGCTTGAAGCAAGACACGACTGACAGCATCTTCGCTTCCAGGACTTTAAGTCCGTGAATGAGTACAACTCTGAAGTTTGTAGAATCTGTTCATTGTTGAAATTCTGCAAAGTGGAACTAACCGAATCAGATATTCTAGAGAAAACCTATTTGACCTTCCATGCCACCAATATTGTCTTACAGCAACAATATAGGGCACAGAAATTCATCAAGTTTTTGGATTTGATCTCTGTTTTACTTCTCGCTGAAAAGCAGAACCAGCTTTTGATGAAGAATCATCAATCTCGACCCACTAGCTCGAACGCCGTGCCTGAAGCACATGCGATTAATTCTAGCAGCCATCAACGATGAAATAATCATCATGGCCATGGCTAAACCTGTAAAGGGGTCAGATTTATTTGGTTTGGGTCGGGTTCAATCTGACCCGTTAAGTTAACGGGTCACCCGAACCCGACCCTGTTAAGCTAACGGGTCACCCGTTAACACTGGTTAACAATTATTATTATTATTATTACTTTTCATAGAGTTTATTTTTTGTTGTTAAGACTTTACTGAAATTATTAAAACATCCTCAACTAACGGGTGCTAACGGGTCTAACGGGTTGACTCAAAGTGACCCGTTATTTAACGGGGTCACCCGTTAGCGACTCGACCCTTTAAGCATCCATCAAATACTAATATTAACGGGTCGGGTCGGGTTAACGGGTCGGGTCCAACATGCCAGGTCTAGCCGTGGCAATGGTTAGCAAGCTCCACCACGGGCCCTAGGTCAACAGAGTGTCGCACCTAAGGGAAGAAATGTGACCCAGCAGTGTCCACCACTCGCCCCTAAGGCCCCAAACTTCAAGAACAAGGGCAAAGCTCCCGTTCAGCCCGCTTCTACTGAACTGGACATGAGCTATCACTATGGATCAAGGGATCATTGGTCACGCGTATGCCCAGCTTCCCTTGAGGCTATTGCCAAGTATCATTCTCGTCGTGAGTCTAACTTTGCACGTGTGGATTATCTGGAAGATGCAACTACATCAATGGAGATATCGGATTTTCAGGAGGCGTCAGCTTCTATGGATGAATAAATTAGACATGTTTTTAGGGTGTTTACCTCTACTGGCCGTCCCTACCCCTTATTTTTCTAGGTTTATGGTTTAATTTTGAACAATTTTTCTAAGTATTTGGAATAATTTGTTTGGTTTTGGTTTGTTTTGAATTAAGGATTGTTATTTGAATGGATATTATTTTCTTGAATTGCTTGATTGAATGAATAGACTTATATTTATGCATGTGACCAATTCAATCAATTTATATCTAGGTATGTCTAGTGGGGAAGTTAGCTGTCTAGCAGATAATGCAACCACACACACCATCTTGAGTGAACGACACTATTTTACTAACTTAATACCCAAGAAAGCTTATTTGACAACTCTCTCATGCTCATCTAACCAGATTAAAGGATACATAAAGGCACGTATCATGTTGTCTAATGGTACAATTTTGACTATTAAGGAGGCACTCTATTTTCCACGTTCCGAAAGAACGTTGCTGGGTTTTAGAGATATTCTAGATAATCAATATCATATTGAAACCACTGAAGATCATGGTTCTGAATTTCTTTGTATCACTTTATACGAATATGGCCAAAAGCATATTCATGAGAAGATGGAACGTATGCCGAGTGGGTTGTACATCACAACCATTGGCGGCATAGAAGCCCACAGTGTGGCCGGCCCTATGCCTGAGTTCCAAGACACTTTGTTGCTTTAGCAAGACCGTTTGAGACATCTTGGACGTGACATGATGCGCCGTATCCTCAAATCTTCCCATGGGCATAAGTTATATCCCTATGTTGGAGTTCTGCCATGCAAAGCGTGTTCTTTAGGGAAGTTGAATACTCAACCCTCACATACAAAGATTATTCACAACCACCCTAAATTTCTTCAGAGGATTCAATGGGACATTTGTGGACCTATCCAACCAATTTGCAGACCATGTAGATACTTTATGGTGTTGGTTGATGCATCGACAAGATGGTTACATGTTTGCCTACTGTCCACACGCAACGCCGCGTTTGCTAAACTTCTAGCTCAAATCATTAAGCTAAGGGATCACCACCATAATTATCCGATTAAGTCAATTCGACTAGATAATGTTGGAGAGTTTACGTCACAGACTTTTGACGATTATGCATGCTAGTAGGGATTGATGTGGAACATCCTGTACCCTATGTTCACACCCAAAACGCCCTGGCAGAAGCTTTCATAAAGCGCCTTTAATTGATAGCTCGGACTTTGGATACGAGCCTGACGTCTCGCACTTACGGGTGTTTGGGTGCGCCATTTATGTGCCAATAACGCCACCACTACGTACCAAAATGGGTTCTCAGAGAAAAATGGGAATCTATGTCGATTATGATTCGTCATCAATTGTTCGCTACTTAGAACCCTTGATAGGAGATCTCTTTACCGCACGTTTTGCGGATTGTCACTTTGATGAGACAGTCTTCCCGTCGTTAGAGGGAGATAAGCATATTATCGTGGTATGCTCCCACTATGTCTCATTTAGATCCCCGCACTACCCAATCTGAAACTGAGGTGCGACGAATTATAGATCTTCAAAGCATTGCACAAAGCATGTCGAATGCTTTTAATGATCTAGCAAAGGTGACAAGATCACATATACTCGCAGCAAACACACCTGCAAGGATAGATGTACCCCGTGTACATCAACAACCCGCTTGGGAAAGCCAGACCATCCCCGAAGGAGGGGAGGCCGCACCTTCCATGCAGCAAGGTAGATAGGCGGCTAGCCAATCATCTACTCCGACCCTGAAGAATGGCAGACCCCTTGGTTCGAAGGATACACAACCCCGGAAGAGGAAAATGGCACCAACTAGTGATCCTAGTTTGAATCTGACCATCACTCACTCATCCGTTCCAACGCATAAAGTTATTATAGATTACGATGATGCTTCAGATGAAACATACCGACCTCCCGAGAATCGTAAGATTTCGGTCCACTACACAATATTGGATGAGGTTTGGAATAGGAATGAGATGATCATCGACGATGCATTCGTGTACTCGGTAGCTACTGACATCATGCTTAGCAATGACATTGAAGCACGTTCCGTCGATGAGTGCCGATATAGAACCGATTGGTCAAACTGGAAACAAGCAATCCAAGTTGAACTTGATTCGCTCGCGAAACGTAATGTGTTTGGACCTATCATTCCTATCGTTCCTACACCACCATGCGTGAAGCCTGTTGGCTACAAGTGGGTTTTTGTGAGGAAGCATAATGAGAAGAAAGAAATAGTGCAATACAAAGCACGCCTCGTAACGCAAAGCTTCTCTTAGAGCCCTGGGATTGATTACGAGGAGACGTATTCCCCCTTATAACGTTCCGCTACCTAATCAGTTTGGTAGTTTCCTAAAAACTAAATATGCAGCTTATGGACGTGGTAACCGCGTATCTCTATGGGGATTTAGATACGGAAATCTACATGAAAGTTCCATAAGGACTTCCATTGACTAGTTCAAATAGTTCTAGACCACGGAACACTCTCTCAATTAGGTTGAGGAGGTTACTTTACGGATTGAAACAATATGGGCGGATGTGGTATAACTGTCTAAGTGAATATTTGACAAGTCGGGGTTATGTGAACAACAAATTATGGCCATGTGTGTTCATAAAAAGTCACATTCCGGATTTGCAATCGTTGTAGTTTATGTCGATGACATGAACCTCATCGGGACTCCTGCAGAGCTTGAGGAAATTGCTGCACACTTGAAATCGGAATTTGAGACGAAGGATGTTGGGAAAACTCGATACTGTCTTGGCCTGAAGATCAAGCATTGTTCGTTTTAATGAGAATAAAGTGAAGTCTTTGACTACACCCATGGTCGTTCGGACTCTAGATGCTAAACGAGATCCCTTTTCGTCCAAAGGAGGATGAGTAAGAGATTTTAGAACCCGAAGTTCCTTACCTAACTGCAATTGGGGCTTCATTGTACTTGGCTCAATGCACTAGACCCGACACCTTATTCATTGTGAATCTATTGGCAAGATACAGCAATGTGCCCACACGCAGGCACTGGAATGGTGTTAAAGACATTTTCCGCTACCTCAAGGGTACAACGGATTTGGGCTTGTTCTATACCAGCGAATCTTTGAGTGTTGCCGCCCACTATGGTACTTGGATTGATTCTCGCCTTGTTGGTTACGCAAATGCTGGAGACACCGCTATATCTTGGAGATCTACCAAGCAAAAGCTAGTTCCGACTTCGTCGAACCATGCTAAGATTCTCACCCTGCATGAAGCATCGCATGAATGCTTTTGGCTGAGAGAAGTTATGGAACATATTTGAAGCACTAGTGATCTTACATTAATCGTTGACCTTCCTACGACGATCTTTGAAGACAATGCATCATGTATCGAGCAGCTGAAGAAAGGATACATCAAGGGAGACAACACCAAGCACATAACGCCCAAGTTCTTTTACTTACACCAGCAGCAGCAGCATCAGAACATTGAAGTCAAGAAAATCCGTTCCCAGGACAACATGGCCGATCTCTTCACCAAGTCTACTTTTCATAAGCTCGTCTAAGGAATCGGTATGAGTAAATTATCTGAGTTGAATCGCTTGTAGTTCTATTATTTAGAAGTTATGTCTAACTCAGGGGGAGTATCTAGAAGCATACTCACATGATCTTAATGTACTTTTTTCCTACGATTAGGAGCATTTTTCCCACTGGGTTTTTGCTACCTAATGAGGTTTTAACGAGGCACCCATCCTGGGATAATCATACTCCGTTGAGTTCACTACTTTCGTCCTGTTTGACGTTTGTCTTAGACATTATGCATACTTCTCACTTTTCTCCTTTGTTTATGGGTTTTCCCCATGCCTTGAGTTTTACCATAGCGAGGTTTTGTGAGTTTTACTACAAATGCATACTTCACTTAAATTTGAGACTCACGATCACCCGTTGTGCCGATGACTTCATCAACTATTCTACCTTATCTGCTGAAGATTTGATGCGATGGTTTGTTAAGTATTTACACACTCAAGGGGGAGTGTTGCAGTCATATTTAGAATATGAATGTGATTGTGTAAATCCTAGAGGATATGAGAATATATCTTATATTCCTATTAGGAGTAGATTACCTATTAAATGTTGTAATCCTAAAGGGAAAGGTTTTTACCTATCCTACTACTATAAATAAAGACATAATGGGATAAATCAAATACACCTCACAATTAAATCACTCTCTCTTCTCTCTAATTGTAGCCGGCCCCTCTCTCTCTAAACCCTAGATCGTTCAATCAAATAGGCCTACAACATATTTTTTTTGTTTTTTTTGCTGAGAGAACAAAATTTGGTGTTGGGTTAATGTGAAGGACAATCTTGGAATTTTAGATACAAGTAAGGGTATAACGGGGAGAAAAAATCCATTTTGATTCCCCCAATAACCCGGAATTTAATTCCCACCAAATCGTAGAGAATCCAATTCCTCCAAACTTTGGAGTTGGATTCAACATTTCAGTGTGTCCTACCAATTTTTTTATTTCCAAATATTTGATAAACAGCGGAGTATTCCGTAATCGGAATTGAATTTCCCTTTTTTATCCCGATTGCCCTTGCGTAAACATGCCATCAGCTTAAAGCACCTTATCAGCTTGATAAGCCTTAAGCAATTGTACAACATTCAAATAAACAGCCCTTTTAGGATAAATAGGGTGCTAAAAAATATCTCAAAAAATATGATTATTCCTCCATTTCCAAATATCCACAACACAAAAGCAAAAAGACATCACAGCAAGCAGCGGCATCATTCCATTACTCTTTGGACATTAAATTAGCCATCAACCACTCACACAAATCAAGACTAAAGGTGTGACTCACCTGATTGAAAACCAAAACAGCTGATAAAACACCTTAAACCCTGCCACAATCCCTTAGAAGGTGCCAATAGATTCCTCAGGCCAAGAACACTAACTACACGAAGAATGCGTGGTCATATTTCTTCTCATTCTCTGAGCATTAACGAGGATCAGGCTACCAACCAGCATAAGAGAACAAACTATAGGCAGACTTCACAGTGAAGGAACCACTAGAACCAGTCTTCCAAACACAAGGTCCCATTCCATCGACACAAATGAACCTTACGGTGCCGCTCAATCTCCCCGCAAAAGACATCTCTTAAGATTATCAAGGTCCTCAGACACGCTTAGAGGAAGCTTGGAGGTCTGCGTCATATAGATAGGAATTGAACAAGTCACAGCTCGAATGAGAGTAGCCTGACTAGCCTAGGACAACAGTTTGCTCTTCCAGGAAGCAAATTTCTTACCAGCTTATCAACAGAGCCAGAGGTCGAACAAGTGACCGTCGAATGCACAATTGGCAGTGGCACTCCCAGATAGTTACCAGGATCATCCGCAAAAAATAAACGAGTCACAAATGGACCCAATTGACAAGTTTTCACAGGCTTCCACCCTCCTCTTCAAAAAGCCGCAAAAGTAAGATGAGACAACTTCTCAATGCATAACGCCAACAAATAAAGAGAAAAAGGATCATTGCATAACACCTTCTGAATACCCTCCGACAGTCCGTCAATTCTTTCAAATCTTTTTTTTTTTTTTTTTTTTTATTAAGTGCATTTGGGACCAGTAAAATCCATGTCATAAAAATGTTGTTATTAATACACACAGAAACAAACCTATTTGCAGGTTTCTAAATTAAATACAATATTTGTGAGGCAGTTGGGAGAATATGAAAGGAGGAAGATGCAAAATTGGGAGAGGTAAAGGTAAGCAAATGTAGATTTAAACATGGTCAAATGAAAATCAAATTCTGTGCTCTTCCTGGGGTATTTGCAGCTCGTCATAATCGTCAACCGTAACCTGGTACAAAAGTTTCGTATTTTAGCATACAGCAACAAAACTTCAGGATTCTGACCGAAAAACAAAAGCAAACTCAAGTGTAGTACCTCATATCGGCCGCCACCATAAGTGTATTCCACGTACAACTGTTTAGGTTCTCCAGGACAGGGATCACAGAATCCCATAATGCCAGACTTCTTTACTCCTTTATGAAGCTGCCAGATTAAATTGATCAACCACAAGTGTTATAGAAACTACTGCAGCTCTAAGAGTTCAGATTTATTCTGGTTACAATAGACCCTGCAAACATGGCACGCCAAGCAGACGCACTTTAACTGCTCAAGAATGAGTTTCCGTTGTTTTCGTGAGCTCATAACCCTCCCTTTCCCCTTAGGTCAACAGGAAAAGTAGAGTTGCCAAACTAAGGTTCCCTCACTTTAAGGTTTGTAAAACTCATTTTCATAGTTAAATTTCACCAATCACTACACATAATAACATGCATTTTCGGAAATGTATAATCAAGCTACATTCCCAGGATGATCTCATGAGCACTTAAAACTTAAGATTATCGAAAGATACTAAAAGCAGAAACAAATTTGTTAAAGAACCAACCTTCAGTTCTCCAGAGTCGCTGACAAGGAAATTTAGAGGCAGTTTAACATCAATGACCTGTGAATCATTTGATTCTACTGGTGCATCGCTTCTCTTCAAAGCTTTGAGATTCCCATACAATGCATTTGTAATTACCAGGCCCCCTGTTTCTTGCTGCCTATTTTGTTTTCTAGTTGCTACATTCTGTAGTAACTTCTGAGCTTTGTCTGCTGCTGCTCTTGCCTCTCGAACCTGCAGACACAGGGTTTAGAAATTCTTTCAAATTCCACAATGAAAAATGTAAAATATTAAACATAATGAAATAAAAAAAGAGACAGATATCAGGTGTAAAGACAGCAGTGTATTAATTCGGGGAAATAAATTGTAAAACACAGAACTCTGAAGCCTGCATTATGTACACTTAAGCATCCAACTGAAAACCATGTGCAACAGGTATCTTTCAGCATCTCACCCGACATGACAACAGAGACCAAAACTTAATGCTCTAATATTGCTATTTCGCACTTATGGATAATCATGATAATCATACCTGTGCAGAAGTTTTCTCCATATTCTCTAACGCCTTCTTCCTTTCCCTCTTAAGGTAGTAAGGTTTCAAAACGAATCTCTGCAAGCGTACAAAAAGGACACAGAATCAACAGACAACATTAAGATCAAAATTAGAACTTCCGAGTCTCAATCCATCAAGTACCAAGTTTTTCACACTACACAAAATGAAAAGTTCTTGCAACGGAAATCTGCATAATAAAAGCAACTAATAAAGTAACAAATCTTAGCTGCTAAATCACAGACATGAAAACACTACATCAATGATCATTCAATAATAAATAAAGGAAGGAGGACAAAAATCTAATATTTTGCCACCAGATGGATCTACAGCCAATCTTGCCCTCAGATTTACATAATTAATTTCAAGTTGCAAGGACAAGACCAAATATAAAACTAATTCATATAATGTATGCTCACGGGTCTAGGTATAATTCACACTCTAACGAGTTATGAACAGAACAAGAGCAAGAAACCTCTTCCTGATATACAGTTTGATATTTCAAACTGAACACAGTTTTCAACTAATATATGACTTTAAAAAGCCTAATTTAATAAAGAACGTTTAAAAGAAATAATGAACAAATCCTGGCAGTAAAAAACTTAGGCTTTGCCAGCATAAGGTAAAGAAGAACAACATATTCAAATCAGATTAGCTAAAATTAAAGAAAATATGTAATAACCTTGAGTACGAAGTACACTGATGTTGGAATTAGAAATGCTCCAGTTGCAAACACAGGATCCAAATGCCTCGACAGCAAAACCTGCATGTAAAGCCATCAGCAACAGATCAAAACCTTGTAATGCCTAAACCTAGGTGATATCGAAAAATAGAGTTGAATTTACTTTATTCCAAAATGATATTAAGAAAGCCATGCATACATGACAAGAAAACATTCCAGAAACACATAAACAGATAGCAACATGTAACCTCAGTTTTGTATTTTGCACGCTCAATGGCTCTTTAAACACTACACATGAAGTATTTCTAATCCGCAAGTGAAAGAATGAAAAGGCATAGAAACACATAGAAAACCTCTGAGTAAAGGTCAAATACAGAAAATTTGAACCCACACTAAAATACAAAAAGGGTGAAACAATAAGATAAAGCTTACAGGGATAATTAACTTTTGACCCCCACGATGCAACTCAAATTTCCAAAAGATACCCTGCAAGGAAGTGTATGAGATATCAATCACAGTTTAAACATGAACTAACTGAAATACTGTATAAAAGAAAAAAATTATTGTATTTAAATGAACTCTAAACATTAGGCCATTATTAAACAAAATTTAATCTTTTCAAAGCTAGTATGAATAACATCAAGGACTTTATAGGAGGGAATATGGAACTGATGTAATTTTGAAATCATCCACTAATTGTTTCGCCAGAAACTTTGGGGAAGAATCAAATAACCCAGAATGATCAATTTCCTGACGAGGCTGTTGAAAAGAATAAAATCAAATATAACAGATGAACCAAGAACCTGACCAAACCGGCCTGTTCAATATGATCCCTCCAACTATAAGGCTGATAGGTGTGCAGTTCAAAGGTTTTTAAAATGTGTCAAAACCGAATGAACCAAGCGCGTGTCAATTGTCTAATTTTTTGGTACTAGGTTCTCTTTTCCCCTAATTCTTGCTTCCCTTGTCAATTCATTGAAATCCCCTCTATCTTGTTTGATAGTTTGACTTTCCAAATTTGGACTATCTATCTTTCTATCTGTGCACAATTTTACTTTCTTCACTGACTGCCCAAACATATCCCTTGTTCAATTCTGCTTTGATGCCTTTGAAATGTCAACCATTTATTATTAAAACCAATCAACCTCACTCTCCAAACCCATATTCTTTGGCTTGAGTTCGATCAGTTTCTCTAATCCTGTATTCTTTAGCTTGAATTGGATCAGTTTCTCTTCCTGATTTGGTTGATTTCAGGTTCGACATTCTGAACGTGATAGATCTGTGTTGCTACCCCGGTATGACAATATTCAATTACCTGACCAATCCTAATCGTTGAGTACCCTTTCCAGGTTGTATGTTTTACTAAACATTCCAAAAATCCTGGAAGATATATTTTCTGTAAGTCCAGGAATATTTAATTTTATCCTAAATGATGGATGGAAACTTCTAGCAGTAGTATTAACCTACTTAAATTTTCTATATTTTTTTATAAGAATAAGAGAAAAGGTCTTTAAAAACTCAAGATATCAAATCAAGTTGGTTGTACTCGTTATTTCCTCTATAAACTATACCGATAAAACTCAATTAGCACCAAAAAATTTGGAAAATTAAGAAACGCAACAAAAACAAAACAAATCCAATGAAGAAAATGGTATCTGGAAAATATACTCCATGAAATAAATGCAGCCTAAAGCTTCTGAAAAATATATAGATTTCTGTCTGAATCACCTGAATTCCTATTGAATACAACATGCGGACAGTGCTGAACTGAGATAACTTTCTCCCACCACCAATTTCAATCTCAAGGGCAGTGCTGCATCAATAATGTCTAAAGTCAGAAAACGCATAACATGAGCACTTATTTACCTAAATTAGTATGGACATTTGGTTGACTACAATATCCTGCTTATATATGAATCCACATATCTTAGTTTTTTTTTGGGTAAATTACAAAAAACTACCTTAACGATTGGGTCATTAACAGTTTCATACCTCATCTTTAAAAAGTTTCAATGTCATACATTTGCTTACTAATTTGTTTCAATTTCATACCTTCCGTCAACTCCTCCGTTAAATGCTGACGTGGCATGTGACGTGGCACATTTTATATTAAAAAATTATTAAAATATTATTAAAAACTTAAAAAAATATTATTAAAAAATTTAATCAATTCTTTTTTTTTTCTTCTTTCTTAAGGGCCGAATTTTTTTTATTTTTCCTTCTTCTTTTTCTTCTTCTCTTCTTCTCTTTCTTCTCTTCTTCTGGGCAGGTCCGAACCAGTTTTTTTTTCTTCTTTTCTTCTTCTTCTTCTTCTTCTTCTTCTTCTTCTTCTCTTTCTTCTCTTCTTCTTCTTCTGGGCAGGTCCGAACCTCCTTTTTTCTTTTTTTTTTTTCTTCTTCTCACTTCTTCTTCTTCTCTTCTTCTTCTTTTCTTCTTCTCTTTCTTCTCTTCTTGTTCTTCTGGGGTCCGAACCATTTTTTTTTTTTTCTTCTCTCTTCTTCTCTTCTTCTTCTTTTGGGCAGGTCCGAAACTTCTCTTCCTCCTCCTTCTTCTTCCACCTTCCTCCTCCTTCTTCTTCTGGGTTGCACGGTTCGGTTTTTTTTTGTTTTTTTTTTTTTTTTCCTCCTTCCTCCTCCTCCTCCTCCTCCCTGGGTTGCACGGTTCAGTTTTTTTTTTTTTTTTCCTCCTTCTTCTTCTTCTTCTTCTTCCTCCTCCTTCTTCTTCCTCTTCCTCCTCCTTCTTCTTCTTCTGGGTTGCACGGGTTCGGGTTTCTTTTTTTTTCCTCCTCCTCCTTCTTCTTCCTCTTCCTCCTTCTTCTTCTTCTTCCTCCTCCTTCCTCCTTCTTCTTCTTCTTCTTGGTTGCACGGTTTTTTTTTTTTTTTTTTTAAATTTTAATTTTTTAATATTTAATTAATATTTTTTTAAGTTTTTAATATTTTTTTAATATAAAGTGTGCCACGTCAGCATTTAACAGATGAACTGACAGTCAACTGACAGAAGGTATGACATTGAAACAAATTCGTAAGCAAAGGTATGACATTGAAACTTTTTAAAGATGAGGTATGAAACTGTTAACGACCCAATAGTTGAGGTAGTTTTTTGTAATTTACCCTTTTTTTTTTTGAGAAGAATCCACGTATAGGGTTGTTGAGTACAAAAGGAGGCACCACATACGAAAAAGTGGTATTATGGAATGTAAACCTTTTTTAATGAAAAAGTGGAATGAAATTGAGTATGAAACAAATACTATAGAGGATAAGTCACCATAGCATTTACAGATAATATATCATCAACCAACAAGCATACCTTCCAATTTTTCCTGAAATACGGCCATGAGACTTTGATGAAAAGCGATGAATGTAATGAGCTGATGCCTCAAAAGAATCTATGCCACACTGTCGAAGTTGAAAATAAATTAAGTGAATTATGTACAACTTAAGTTTGATATAATAAAAGAAAAGTCACTAAGTGAGATGAACAATGTAATGTATATCAAGCAATTGAATTCATAAAAACTAAAAGAATGATGAATGTAAAAATTAGAAGACGACAGGCTGCAGTGCATTATAATCGTGAACTGGTAGACAGTTCTACAACTACTAGGGGTAATAACATGCTGTACCTTCAGCTCTCCAGCAGCAGACAATTTCTCTTGTTTCTTTCGCCAACCTACTGACACGGCTGATTCTGAGCCTAAAGAGAGGTGTATCTGTCAAGGAGAAGGTGAAACCCCCCGAGCCAATGAAAAAATAACAATATTAGCCATTCACAAATAAGTCAATACAAAATCAGATGTTTACTCTTTTTTTATTCTCCTTAATAAGTGACATTTTACCTAGATCAATTTATATTTTTACTTCTATCAGGGTTCATAACTTATTTGACCTTTCTTCATCTTTTTCTTCCAAAAAATACACGTCCCTACTGATAGAATAAATTGCATTACAAACATAGTGATAGTAATGTATCCAACGCATTCATGACTTCAAGCATATTCCAACATTTCTCTAATTAGTCATGCATGACATGTTATTGGTGATGTTACAAAATACAATAAAAAGCACAACAGTACCCAAAACATAAAATAAATCAAATGAGTCAACTAGAACAAGAAATGCACATACATTTCCACTTGCAGTTTCAGATAGTTGTCGCGTCCAACTGTTGGTGAGATTCAGTGAACCATCTTTCAAGGAAAGTGAAAGTCCAGATGTGGCAGTTAAATGCGATGATAAGTTACTGGAAAAAAGAGACAACGAAGATTATAAAGAAGAACCACAATGTGCTGAAAAGAAAATTCAAAGTGACTCGAGCAAAATAAGCTCACCGAGTTGTCTGCACCCCAATAAGTGACCGTAACCCAGCTGAACCTATGAACTCTATAGAAGAAACGGAAGACATCTGATGTCCAAATACAACTGTAGCGGCTCCACCGCCAGCATTCCCATTAACTGCCAAATTTCCACCAATTGAAAGGGTGTTGTGCTTTGATATCTGAGACTGAACTGAACTTGTCATAGCCATCCTGACATTTATTTATAAGAAATCAGTCTCCAGAGAAAACAATAGACACTATGATGTAGAAACTTAACCAAAGCAAACAACTGTATTGAATATCATGCCCTTAAGATATCAAGGATCAACGTGATTTTGAAAGGGTTCTAAGAAGGTAACCATGTGGAAAGACAGTGATATCTTAATAAGACGAGGGAAAAAAATTGCAAGCCTACAAAAAATGGTCAAGATATACAAAATGCAACTAGAAGTAACAGGCAGACACTCAAATTTGAACTACATAATAAAACGACAATGTAAATTAAAATTAAAATTTCTCCCTGGGCATCAAAAGGCTTACTAGCGAAAGTAAAGATTATATTCAAGACGATTGATTGAATGAACGTACCCTCTCATAATGCCATGGCCATGTAAAAAGTGTGGCAAAGACATATTGGCCAATATTGTACCAGAAGGTCGGAAATGTGCGGCAACCTTCTCTTGTTCCTTCATTTTCCGCAACCTCTCCAGTTCTTCCTTTAACTCTTCTGCTTTATTCAGTTTTGTCCCAAGTTCCAAACCAGAAGTCAACCCTTCCATCCCATAAATGTCATATATCTTCCTTTTATTCTCATCTGACAATATCTCATACGCTTGGCATATCCGCTGAAAGTTTTCTGTAGCGGTCTCTTTCATCTGAAAACAAACATTCAACGACATCACTAATCAGTTACCGCTGTCCACGAAACTAAATTCAGACTGCCAACATTGTTGAAGACGTGCAAACAAGTATAACATTTCGGGTTGCTAATCCTAAGACAGTTGAATAAACTTCAAAACTTTAACACTTTCGGTTTGATTGCATTAAAAGATTACAACAGAAACATCTCATTAGATTTCAACCTTAAGCAACAAACACCAAACATTACAATCAAACACCAACGCAGCATTTCAATAACTAAATCGACACCGCCGAAGACAAATTAAACATAAATTAGCAATTGGGTATCAATCAAATAAGCAAAAGATTCGAACTTTAGTATTTACAAACCAAATTTAAAAAATTAAATAAATTTACATGAGGAGATTGGTATTTATCAGGGTGATAGACTTGGGCCCACTGCCGGTAAGCTTTTCTGATTTCCTCATCGGAGGCTTCCGGTGAGATGTGAAGCAGCGCGTACAGTTCTCTGTTGGGCGGTCCTTCTTCCTCTTCCATCATCTCTCGACTTTCTATGTACTTTTGGCTCTAGGGTTTTGCAGAGAGTGGCAATTTTTTGGGTTTGGATGGTGACTTCAGGGGATGACCGTGGCAGTTACATTTAGGGGTTTAGGGGTTTCTACCATTGACAGACGGGGCGTGGGACAATGACGCTGCTTTTCCGATTTCCTTGACGTGCACCCAATTTTAACTTCTTCTCTCTCTTTCACAAATATTTATGGGCCGGGTTGGGATGTTCAAAGCCCATGAAAGCCCATTGGGCTTACAACTATGTGAACGCCAACATTGACAAATACGAAGGCCCCATTTGGTGGGTTAGATGAAATTGGACCTTAGGAATAAGATTGGATTGGCATGGATGATTTACATAACCCATGTGTGTGGTTGGGTTACATAACTCATCATATTTTCCCTCATTTCGAATTTGTAGTCAATCCAGTCTGTATTATAATTTTTCTCGCCAAACATTGGCTGGGTTACAAATTCAATTTAATTGGAAATAACTCATCTCATCCTGCTTACCAAACGGGCCGAAAAGTTTGGATGTATGAGAGACCCCACATTTTATATGATATTTCTACCATTTCTATACTCTCAAATAGAGATAGGTTTGTCTCACTTGTATGGGTTGGGGTTACCTCTTGGCTCCATCCAATCTATTAGGCCAATGGCCATCTTCAACAATGGTAGATTAGATGTGTGGAGGATTATGTTTTAGTCCTTCAAAGTATTATTTTCGGTTTTTATCACAAATGATGGAACTGATTAAAATACTTACATGTATTTATTGCAATCACCATCTGATAGTTTGATATCGTTCATGTGAATATATGTATAAATATATGTAAGTATTCTAGCCAAATCCTAAATATCTAAAATTGACTCACCTCTTTAAAATGGTCTCTCCGTGAGAAAATAAATCAATTTCGTCGATGAATATGGTTACTGCAAATCAATATGGTCATTTTGTGACGACCCGTCCCGAAAAATTATAATTTTAATAAGTGAATTTACGAAAATGCCCTTCGAGGCATATACTTTGACCGTTGTTAACTGTAGTGTCGTGTCATGTAAGTTCATTTTCTTAGCGTATCCTCGTAGTACTCGTCGCTACGGACGCGTGGGCGCAGACGGTTCTTGATTTGGAGCTATAACCAAGAAGATATTAACGTTTGAAGTTAGGGGCATTTTAGTACATTAATTCAATTTTGGAAAATTTCAGATTTTAGGAGAAAAATATGGTGTGCCACGTGTGTGGCCCAGATTAAAAGAAAATGGTGATGGGTGGTGGAGATGGGAAGAAAATGAGTGAAAATGAGGGAGTTATGACCAATAGGAAAATAAGAGAGAAATGGGAGGACGAATGGGGGAAGGAGAGAGAAACTGAAATGTTTCTCCCCTTTCCCGTCGAACCACCCAGACCCCGCAACCCGGTTTCGACCCGGAGTATTTTTCGGCGGCCTTCCATCATTTTTCAGGCGATTTTCACCTATTCATTACCTGCAAACTACTCCCACAACCTCCTATCTTCCAATTCCACCCAAAACGAAGGGAATTTGGTTGTAGTTGGTGAAGAAATACCCCGTCGGTGCCGCGGGGGACTTGTTCGAAATCCACCAAATTCTGAAACGTTTTCTTTCAATTATCACCACTCATAGCATCCCCTTGGGGCCTGAAACAAAGCCCAAGCAATGGTTGGGACGGTGGAGTTGTTTTGGAATCAGATCGAGCACACCCAAAACCTAGGATTCCGTACAGTTTTAGCAAAATTGAAGCTTTTCCAGGCCAAATTGGCCTTCGTCACAGGTATGAAAGTTACTCTACTCATTGAGATCTTCATTTATGCAAAATTTGGTAATTTTTAGAGATAGTTGGATTTTCCGGCAAGTTGGGGCGGCCGAGCGCCACCCACAGCGGCGCGTGGCCAGTGGGCCGTCAATATTATTTTTAGGCTATGTTTCAAGCCTCAAATTCAGTTTTCATAATCGAATAACGTAGATTGATCGATTGAACCGAATTTCATTACGGTACATGGTTAGGTGAAAATATGAATCGACGATCCGACCGTTGGATCGTCACCAAACTTGGATACGTTGTAATACGTAATATTTGAAGATCATAAGAACTTATGGATTGGGAATCCGATGTACGGATCTTCCTGAATTGGATTTGAAAGTTCATAAAATAAAACGTTAACTGCCACTTGATTTTGGCAATTGGCGGAGATCCGACCGTTGGATCGTAATGAAATTTTAGTAGGTTATTCTAGAAGTATAATATGGATTTCTGGAAGTTACGGATCAGAAATCTGAGATGCAGATCTTCTAGATTGAGTTATGTAAGGGTGTGACCCTATCGTCGAACTTTGATCGACGGTTGACTTTTGGTCAATGGGTCTTAAACCATTCTAAAATGTCATGCAGGATATGTTATTTGTGAGTTATGTATTCTAGTGATAAGAGTTCTGAGATTTGATTCGATAATTGTTCTAGAAGCTGATCGTTCGGGACGCCTCGTGTTAGGGAATCGTAGCGCGGCTTCCAGGTGAGTGGGCATTTTGGTTTTCTGTATATGTATATGCCTTGTGTTTTCCCAGAAAAGTCACATAATTGGTTATATGCTTTGAATTATTATATTAAGTGTTTATATGTTAGATTATGTATTTATTAGTTGCGTATACTATGGTTGGTGCTGCGGACGCCCAGGTAAGTTCCAGGTAAGGTTATATGGGGTTAATGGTAAGATGTACGGTGGTGGTGATACCTAGTGACATTTAGAGCTCATATATCAGTGGTTCCGACATAATATTGTCGTACATACCACTATTAATATTGTCGTACAGACCACTATCGGTGGTTCTGACATAATATTGTCGTACAGACCACTATATGGTTCCGACATAGTCTTTGATGAGTAGATTTTATATTATATATTTAACCCTATTCTTAGTATATTTTGGTTAATATTTTGGAAGAATTTTGATATTTTGATATTTTGAATTGTATTTTTAATATAGGACTTTTGACTTCCTCTGGAGCAAAACAGGACCAAATGGACGAATTTTGGAGAAATTTCAGTTGCAGGATGTTTGTGAGTCAGTTGGCTTGATCATGTCAAAATATCAGATTTTTCCACCAAGCGGTTATTTTCTGACAGTAAAATAAAGGAGCGATGTGCAGTGATGGAATAGTGACGTTTTGGGATTGAATTGCGTTTTTGGAGCCCAAGATGACCTCTGATGAGTTTGTGGCCTTCTGGAGATGTGTTGCGAATGTCCTGATCTTCAAAACAAGCTATCATGGGTCGGATTTGGAAGATATCTGAGGCTAAAACGTGGCTGGACAATTACTTGGCAGATTCTCCTAGCTTAATTAGGACTTTATATTCTATTTTATTTTATTATTATTTAGCTTCCTAGTGGGAATAAAATACTTTGTTAGGGTTTGTGCAGTGGCTTTAGGGGGATATTAAAGGGTTTGGTTGTTCTCAGTTTTGGGGACGCTTATTTTCATTTAACTTTGGAGACAGAGATAATTGTTAGGGTTCTTGAAGATTTTCTACTTCAAGGTGTTTTCATTCTTATTCATTCTAATGATATTTCCTTTTATTTTTATTATGAGTATGCGTAACTAATTGCTTTTGCTAGGGTTAAGCCTTAGCATGAATATGTAATTTTATTAATTTGCTTATGAATGGGTGCATGCTTGCTTTGAATTATTAATCACCGCGATTAAAACTATCTATATATTTTAATGACTAAACACCTTTAGGATATCTAGACAAGTAATTTGATGCAATTTCTTTTGGAACATCACCCTGAAATTGAGGAGAGCTTCTTGTGATTAGTAATTGTAAGTTCACTTAAGGCAAAAATCACACTCTTAAGGGTTGCATGGTTTTTCAAAGGGTTTTCACAAAGCGTAATGAGTCTTGCATGTTTATATTTGATCTGAACACCACAAACGGCTTGCATGTTAGATATGCGTTTTCGCTTGAACATCACAAGGAAAATATGCATTAGGAAAACCTAACCTTCAAAGCATGTATGTGGAAATTCATAAGTAATTGATAAAATTGCATAGGATTGTGACGTCGACGGCTAAACCCTAGATTTCTCTAAATTATTAATTTTAAAAACGTTTTTATTCTTTGCTGCCATTATTGCCAAAATTTCAAATTTCTTTTATTGTTAATTTAGTCTTTTTAAATTCATAAATCTCAAATCTTTGATAAAATTTGTTTTAATAATTAATTAAGAGTTAGTTTAATTACAAATTAGTCAAACAATCTTTGGGGACAACGACCTTGCATGAGCAAATATACTACAATTACCTTGTATTCTTGCAAGTATTTTTCAGTGATTTTAACCCTATTTGCACAGGTACTAAAAATCCTATTAGTCTTGTCGTACATACCACTATCGGTGGTTCCGACTCGTATGCAGGCATAAGTGATGAGCTATAGATTCAGCCGTACAGGCCACTAGATGTGGATCCGACTGACATATTACTATTCATTGTTTAGACACTTTTAGGTTTAAATTTATTCACATTTTTACACATCATCACACTTTATGGCTTCGTCACCTTCTAGGTGTCAGCCAGCACGGCTCGATTCGGAGTCCTAGTGGACATTCCGGGTTGGGGTGTGTCAGTTTGGTATCAGAGCATAAGTTTGGGCAATATTGCATTCATCACACGCGTGATGTGAGCATTTTCAGTTCTCGAGCTTAATGCTTGAATCTTGCCACCTCGTCGAATACGAAAAATGTGTTAGTTTTCCTGAGTTCTGCGTAGTTTTGTCGACTTGTTGACTTTTAGAAAGTCACGTTGGCGAACCTTTATAGAATTAAAGCAAAGAATTTCTTTACCAAGGGAAAGATGTGGATTTGGGACGAGTGGATGGCCCTAAAGCAGGGCTAATGTACCGATATTAGTGGATCACCAGGAGAATTGTAAATCAATTCCATCATTATTCTCCAACCAGTAGTATTAAATTTGCGAGATTGGAAATCCAGAATAGTTTTGATTCCTTGGTAGTACCTGTTAGCATGCCATTTATTTAGGATTTATACGAAGCTTAATTCGTCGAGATTCCAAGATTGTCGAAGGCGACGACATGGTACTAAAGTAGTAACATTCGATGAAAGAAATGCCTGGAAGACAATCACTTATGGTTCCCGATAGTAGTCGTTTTCTCAACTGTCTTGGTTATCATTTCAGATCTTCAGGAGAACGATCGACTTCCGTTAAGCCATTTTAAGGTAGATTATTAGTAAATTCCTATTTCTGATTTTGGGACATCTTAACCATTAGTAGTTTTCAAATTCTTTTGGTGATGTACTCGTCATTTTGATGAGTATATGCACCTAAGTATGAGTTGTTATACCTATGATTAGTTTGAATCTTCGAAGTAGTGAGTATTTCCCTTAAAATTATGAAACCTCCCTTTTGGGACCAATTTTTTCCTAGTCATTTTAAAACCATCTACCTTAGTAGACTCTAGTTTGTAATCGGCCTATGGTGTCACTACTAATTGACAATATTGTTCGATATCTAGGAACCGTTAACCAATATTCATGAGGTATGATTTCAGATATCGAACAAAGGTGCTAATATCTAGGAGTGATACCTTATACGAAATATCGGTTCACAGTTTCAGGATAACGAATAATATTAAAATATCATGAAATTGTTAATTAGAGTGTGACCAATATACTGATTAACAGAAGTTGCTAGAGTCGAAGAAACTAAATTTCGGGAAGCTAGAAGCAAGCCTTGTATTAGGATAGTAAACTCAGTTGTTTTCACCTTATCACCTATCTAGGTAAGCATAACCTCCCTTACTAGTCACCTTTTGATCACCTATTTGAGTATATAGTAGAATTGAAGTATGAACTAGTTTCTCCCTGTTAGAGTGATTGGAATATTGAGGAAGCTGTGAAGACCCTTTAGTCGTGACGTGGAGAAAGGCAATATTATAGTACGTTTTGGAGGACGTACATTCAGGCATCACATTCCAAGGTCTTATATGAGATATTATCATTGACCTACTTTCTCAAACTAAGCTAGTTTCCTTGTATTTTTCGAGTGACTCTCACTATTTGGAAAAACTTAGTTACTAAAGTTTATCGATTAGAAAATTGTTCAATCAAGTCTCCTATTTAGGGAACCTTGAACCTTAGGATTGTACCTAGAATTTAGTCACTTCTTCAAGTGACGATTAAAGCTATTATTCTCTACTTCGAGTTGATGATCTAGTTGACCTATCTTCGTAACTCGAGTTTTCTTCCTTAATCTACCTACCTCGTAGTAGTCTTTTGACGATTTTCTTATTTACTCGGTAGTGAGACCATATTTGTCACATCCCCGCCCGGTGTCCACCACATCCCGAGCCCGCTCCACCACCGTAGCACGATATTGTCCGCTTTGGGCCCCGACTACGCCCTCACGGTTTTGTTTCTGGGAACTCACACGAGAACTTCCCAGTGGGTCACCCATCATGGGAGTGCTCTCGCGCGCTACTCGCTTAACTTCGGAGTTCCCATGGAACCCGAAGCCAGTGAGCTCCCAAAAGGCCTCGTGCTAGGTAGGGATGAGAATATACATATAAGGATCACTCCCCTGGGTGATGTGGGATCTCACAATATTCCTCAAACGTTAGTTTTGTTTAGATTGGTTCTTATCTTGGGAGGTGTGATCTTAATAGACAGTATTCTTTTCTCATTTCAAAAAAAAAAAAAAGAGTTTGAGATTAAAGGTCGAAATTCTCACAAAGTGTTGTGAATTCGAGATATCCTTGGTCTTGTCAATTTACTGACAATTTATTAGTGATTCTTCGATTATAGTATCCTTCCTCATCTTTTAGCCGATGAAAGTTAGTCTAGTTTGGAAGATTGGATATGAAGAAAGTTTCTGACAACAGAATTGTTGTCTCACATCATCATCACTTACATTCTTCGATGATGCTAATTTTTGAAAATTCATGATGACATGTCCTTGAATATTTCAGCTATGCAGTGGCAGCATGACAAATTATCACTCATATTTCCAATGTGTAGCACTGTTGGAATGAGCTATCTTATCCATGACTTAAAGTCAACATTTCTTATCTTTGCTTGAAAAATCGAGTGACATTTCCTTGTGGAGAACGAGTCCCAAAATCTCTATCAACATTAGATGTCTCAAGTACATAGCCACTAAAAAGAATTGGATTCTGACGGCGATGGTGAAAGAATCTGGGAAACGTCTACTCTTACACTATTGTACATCAATTCGTTTGTGCAAACTTAGTGATTGTTTACCATCGCAACAGATATAATTACCCTTGAACATTTCCAGCCATTCCTATTCCATTTCAGCTGGAGTCCACTAGCATTGATTTGACATTACTCCTGAGTTGTCAAGAGTTGTTCGAATGGTTATAATCACTTCTTGTGTCCGATTAGAGATGGAGAATCATCACTATAAGTTTCCTATATGAGCTAAATTGTGCATGTAGAGAAAGTGAAAATCAATAGCTATGATGTTGAACCAATGCTACGTTTATATGGTGTTTCATTTCGGTGGTAGCTTTACTCAAGTGGAAGGTAGAGCTCTTCCAGTTCCAAAGCTTAAAGTTGGTATCGGCGATATTTTCTTTTCTTAAAGTGGGCGCTAAGATTTCAGCAACAAATTACTTGTGAAGCCAACTAGGTTAGAGGTGGGTTGTTATTAACTTCTCTGCACGCCGTGATCTATAAGCTCTGGTTCACGATCTGATTAATTGTGGAGATATGAAAGGAATTAAAACTGAGGCGCCACTTGAGGTGTTTGAAAAGAATTCTCAACCTAGGCGAGCTCCGCCTTTAGTTAGAGTATAAAGGATGACTGAGGAAATAAAGTCCAAACTCCTTGGACAGTCACAATTTCCTATATGTTTTCTGTCAGAGGATGATGACATTATAAGAGAGCTGCTTCTGGACTTCTATGTTAGTTAGGCAAACAGAAACCAGACCAGATTATTATCTTGGCATAATTCTATCTCACCGTGCTACTCGTTTCACTTCCAAGCATTTGGAAGTCTTTTAGGAGGTTATGAGTACTAGATTTGTTCAGCATCACATTACTACCCTAAGAATAACGACTAGTCTAAACTAATTACTCAAACTTTAGTGAACGTGTTACATTTTGTTCGTCCCACTATTAGTTTGGTTGCAGCATAACACTATCTTTATTTTAGTGTTTATAATTACGGTTACAATTCTGGCTTAGCTATGGTACCATTGGAGCCGATATACGGAGATTTTATGCTCAGTGCATAATTGATAAACACTTACCCTTGTTAAGGTTATGTGTAACTGCGGTTACACTCTTGATTATGAGCATAGCATCGTTTGAGAAATGATATAAATATTTATGCGCAATATGTGGTTTACAGAAGAGTATTGTGAGCAGGTTTTTGAATGATCAAGTTTGTGATATGGAAAGTTATGATATTGACGATATTGCCTGAGGAGTTAGTGCGTGAGCACGATTGAGGTTTTGTTATGACGAGGTATGTTTATTTCCCAATGAGGGGCAAGATGGTAATATTGCATCCTCGAAAATTTCTCACTAGTTTATTGAGACAATGATGAGTTATCGGCATTACAGGCTGCAGACTATAATATCGATGGCTTCATTGTTGGATTCACTAAGCTAGTGGGCAAGACCACTTATCTACAACGACACTCACTAGTTAGTTATGGTTCGGACTTATCCTAGAAACTCGTGACACGACAAATGTTTTGGCGTAGCCTATTTTCGTTTTGAGTTTTGATTTTTGTGCAAGCATTTTTTCGACGAGATTATTCTATTTATATGAATATTTCTGCTATTGCAGAGATGGGGTGAGTTAGTTCTACTTTTGATTTTAAACTCTTGAAATAAATGTTTGAATGGTAAGCTATATGTATTTATATTTTCAATATTTTAGATATGTAAAATTTTTCTTATGTTAGTACGTAGTAATTGGTGCTTTCAGTTTATGCGGGTGTTATACTACTATATTTTATCAAGGAAGGAAGAAGGTATGAGCTTGGAGACATAAAAGAGGAATAATTGCAATCCGATTGCGACGGAATGGCACCCTTTTTTATGCAACCGCTCTAACTTGATTTCTTCCTTGTGTAAGTATTTATATAGTTATGCATTTCCTACCTTCAAGTATGTTACCCTAAACCCTAAACCCTAAAACAGCAATTCCGAAGTATAAAACTATTTAAATAAGTTTTTCTGGGAAAAACACAATGTGTGTGTATGTGTATGTATATATATATATATATATATATATATATATATTGGAAACCAAAAATGTCCACTCACATGGAATCCGCGCTACGACTCCCTAATACCACCATCGTGGCGTCCCGCACGATCGGCTCCGAACACAATTATCAAATCACATCTCAAAACTCTTACAATAGAATATGTAACTCACATATAACGCATCCTCCAGGACATTTTAGAATGGTTTAAGACCCATTGATCAAAAGTCAACCGTCGATCAAAGTTCAACGGTAGGGTCACAACCCTACATTACTCGATCTGGAAGATCTGTAACACAGATTTCTAATCCATAACTTCCAGAGATCCACATTATACTTCTAGAATAACATACTAAAATTTCGTTACGATCCAACGGTCGGATCTCCACCAATTGCCAAAACTAAGTGGCGGTTAACATTTTATTTTATGAACTTCCAAATCCAATTCGGGAAGATCTGTACATCGGATTCTTGATCCGTAAGTTCCTATGATCCTCAAATATTACGTATTACAACGTATTAAAGTTTGGTGATGATCCAACGTTCGGATCGTCAATTCATATTTTCACCTAAATACGTACCATACTGAAATTGGATTCAATTGCTCAATCTACGTCATTCAATTATCAAAGCTGAACTTAAAATTAAAACATCAAATATAGCCTAAAAATAATATTGACGACCCACTGGCCACGTGCCGCCACACGCGCCCAACTATCTCTAAAAATTACCAAATTTTGTAGAAATGAAGATCTCAATGAGTAGAGTAACTTTCATACCTGTGACCAAGGCCAATTTGGCTTGGAAAAGCTTCAATTTTGCTAAAATTATAAGGATCCCAATATTTTGGGTGTGCTCGATCCGATTCCAAAACAACTCCGCCGTCCCAACCAATGCTTGGGCTTTGTTCCTGAGCTTAAGGGAAGTACATTAGTGGTGTTAATTGCACGAGATCGTTTCAGGAATGGCGGATTTACTGCCATGGGTGCCCTCGGCCGATGTGAGTTTTCCCCTCGTGGAATCACGACCAATGGTACTCAAAATTAGATGGAAATGGAAGCTGAGGTGACGCCATGTTGATTGGTGATGTTGTTTGGCTACAACTAGCCGGAAAATCGAAGGGAAATTGAAGAAAATCGTCGCAAAATTTGAAGAGAAACGGATCGGCCGTGCGGGTCAAGGGGATCAGGCCGATCCCCCGTTTCTTTTCCTCTCTCCTTTCCCTCCTTTGTTTTCTTCCTAATTGCTCATTCACCTCTCTCTCCTCCTCTAACTGGGCAGCGCCCATCTCCTTATCCCCCATTTCCTTTTCATCCGCACCATCCATTTCCTTCTTCCTTTAATCTGGGCCATCCAAGTGGCACACCAGATTTCATAAAAGAAATTCCATATTTTTCCTAAAATAACAAAATTACTAAAATGTCTCAAACTTCAAACGTTAATATCTTCTTTGTTATAGCTCCAAATCACGAACCGCTTGCGCCCACGCGTCCATAGTGACGAGTACTACGAGGATATGCCAAGAAAACAAGTCTTACATGACACGACACTGCAGTTAACCCCAGTTAACGTACGTGCCTTGAAGGGCATTTCTGTAAAATCACTTATTAAAATTATAAAATTTATAATTTTCAGGGACTGGTCGTCACGATCTTCCCCCCTTTAAAAATTTCATCCCCGAAATTTTAAATAACTTGTAAAATATAAATTCTCAAAAGTAGGAAAAGTATAAATATCCAAATACTTACCTAAGGAAGAAATCAAGTTAGAACGGCTGCATAAAAGAGAGTGTCATTCCGTCGCGATCGGATTGCACTTATTCCTCTTTCATGCATCCAAGCTCATATTTTCTTTCTTCCTCGATAATATAGTAGTATAACACTCATATAAACCGAAAACACCAATCACTACTTACTAACATAAGAAAAATATACATATCTAAAATATTTAAAATATATATATATATATATATATACACATAAAACTTACCATTCCAACACTCATCTCGAAAATTTAAAATCAAAAGTAGAACTAACTCACCCAACTTCTGCAATAGCAGAAATACTCATATAAATAAGTAATCTCGTAGAGATGCTTGCAGGAAAAATCCAAAACTCAAATTGAAAATGGACTTCGCCAAACATTGGTCATGTCACGAGTTTCTAGGATAAATCTGAACCATAGCTAACTAGTAAGTGTCGTCGTAGATAAGCAGTCTTACCCACTAGCTTAGTGAATCCAACAATCAAGCCATCGATATTACAGTCTGCAGCCAGTAATGCCGATAACTCATCGTTGACTCAGTAAACTAGTGAGAAATTCCTGATGATGCAATATTACCATCTTGCCCCTCATTGGGAAATAAACATACCTCGTCAGAACAGAACCTCAATCGTGCTCAAGCATTATCTCCTCAAGCAATATCGTCAATATCATAACTTTCCATATCACAACCTCGATCATTCAAATACTTGCTCATAATACTCCTCTGTAAACACATATTGCGCAGAAATATTTATACCATTTCTCTCACGATGCTATGCTCATAATCAAGAGTGTAACCACAATTACACATCACCTTAATAAGAATAAGTGTTTATCAATCATATATTGTGCATAAAATCTCTGCATATCGGCTCCAATGGTACCATAGCTAAACCAGAATTGTAACCGTGATTACAAACTCTAAAATAAAGATAGTGTTATGTTGCAACCAAACTAATGGTGGGACGAACAAAACGCGACATGTCCACCAAGGTCTGAGTAATTAGTTTCAGACTAATTGTTATGCTCAGGGTAGTAATGTGATACTAAACAAATCTAATACTCATAACCTCCTAAAAGACTTCCAAAGGCTTGGAAGTGAAACGAGTAGCACTGTGATATAGAATTATGCCAAGATAATAATTCAGTCTGGTTTCTATTTGCCTAACTAACATAGAAATCCAAAAGCAGCTCTCTTATAATAATATCATCATCCTCTGATAGAAAACATATAAGAATTGTGGATGTCCAGGAAGTTTGGACTTTATTTCCTCAATCATCATTTCTACTCTAACTAAAGGTGGAGCTCGCCTAGACTGAGAATTCTTTTCAAACACCTCAAGTGGAGCCTCAAATTTAATTCCTTTCATATCTTCACTTTGATTAGATCGCGAACAAGAGCTTATAGATCACGGCGTGCAGAGGAATTAATAACAACTCACCTCTAACTTAGTTGGCTTCACAAGTGTTTTGTTGTTGCAATCTTCGCATCCATTTTAAGAAAAGAAAATATCGTCAATACCAACTTTAAACTTTGGGACTGGAAGAGCCCTACCTTCCACTGGAGTAAAGCTACCACCGAAATGAAATACCGTGTAAGCGTAGCATTGGTTCAGCATCATGGTTATTGATTTTCACATTCTCTATATGCACAATTTAGCTCATATAGGAAACTTGTAATGATGATCCCTCGTCTCTGATTGAACACAAGAAGTGATTATAACCATTCGAATAACTCTTGACAACTCAAGAGTAATGTCAAATCAATGCTAGTAAACTCCAGCTGAAAAGGTATAGGAATGGCTGGAAATGTTCAAGGGTAATAATATCTTTTGCGATGGTAAAAATCACTAAGTTTGCACAAACGAAATGATGTACAATAATGTAGGAATAGACGTTTCCCATATTCTTTCACCATCGCAGTCAGAAATCCATTCTTCTCAGTGAATAGGTACTTGAGAAATCTAATGTTGATAAGGATTTTGGAACGCGTTCTCCACAAAGAAATGTCACTCAATTTTCAAGCAAAAATAATAAATATTGACTTTAAGTCATGGATAAGATGGCTCATTTCAACAGTGCTACACATTGGAAATATGAATGATAGTCTGCATGCTACCTCTGCATAGCTGAAATATCCAAGATCATGTCATCACGAATTTTCAAAAATTAACGTCATCGAAGAATGTAAGTGATGGTGATGTGAGACAACAATTCGGTTGTCAGAAACTTTATTCATATCCAACCTTCCAAATTAGACTAACTTTCTTTGTCTGAAAGATGAGGAAGGACACTATAATCGAAGAGTCACTAACAAATTGTTGATAAAATTGACAAGACCAAGGATATCTCAAATTCACAACACTTTGTGAGAATTTCGACCTTTATTCTCAAAACTCTTTTGGAATAAGAAGAGAATAAGTAGAGGATAATAACTTTAATCGTCACTTAAGGAAGTGACTAAATTCTAGGTACAATCCTAAGATTCAAAGTTCCCTAAATAGGAAACTTGATTGAATAAACTTCTTAATTGATAAACTTTTATACTAAGTTCTTCCAAATAGTGAGAGTCACTTGAAAATGAAAGGAAACTAGCTTAGTCTGAGAAAGTAGATCAATGATAATATCTCAAATAAGACCTTGGAATATGACGACTGAATGTACGTCCTCCAAAACGTACAATAATATTGCCTTTCACCACGTCACGGCAAAAGGTCGTCATAGCTTCTTCGAATAACCACTCACTCTAACTATGAAAAATTAGTTGTGCTTCAATTCTACTGTCTATCAATGAAGGTAATCGAAAAGGTGGCTAGTAGGAGAGGTTATGTTTACCTAAATAGGTGATAGGGTGAAAACAACTGAGTTTACTATCCTAATACAAGGCTTACTTCTAGCTTTCCGAAATTTAGTTTCTTCGACTCTAGCAATCTATGTTAATCAGTCTATTGGTCACGCTCTAATTAACAAGTTCATATTATTTTTAATATTATTCGTTACCCTGAAACTGTGAACCGATATTCCGTATAAGGCATCATTCATAGATACTAGCACCTGTGTCTGGTATCTGAAATCATACCTCATGAATATTGGTTAACGGTTCCTGGATATTGAACAATATCGTCAATGAGTAGCGCCACCATAGGCCGATTACAGACTAGAGTCGACTCAAGTAGATGGTTTTAAATGTCTAAGAAGGAATTGGTCTTGTAAGGGAGGTTTCATAATTCTAAGGGAAATACTCACTACTTCGAAGATTCAAACTAATCATAGGTATAACAACTCAAACTTAGGTGCATACACTCATCAAAACGACGAGTACATCACCATAAGAAATTTGGGAACTACTAATGGTTAAGATATCCCAAAACCAGAAATAGGAATTTACTACTAATCTACCTTAAAATGGCTTAAACGGAAGTCGATCTTTCTCTTGAAAAGCCGAAATGATGACTAGTGCGACCAAGAAGACTAATACTACCGGAAACCGTAAGTGATTGTCTCCCAGACATTTCTTTCATCGAATGCTACTATTATAGTACCATGTCGTCGCCCTCGAAAATCTCGGAATCTCGACGAAGTAAGCTTCGTAGAAATCCTAAATAAATGGCATGCTAGCGGGTACTACCAAGGAATCAAAACTATTCCGAATTTCCAATCTTGAAAAATTTAATACTAATGGCTTAAGTATAATGATGGAATTGGTTTATAATCCTCCGGATGATTCACCAATATCGGTACATTAGCCCTGCATTAGGGCCATCCATTCGTCCCAAGTCCACATCTTTCCCTTGGTAAAGAAATTCTTTGCTTTAATTCTATAAAGGTTCGCCAACATGACTTTCTAAAAAGTCAAGAAGTCAACAAAACTACGCAAAACTCAAGAAAAACTAACACATTTTTCGTATTCAACGAGGTGGTAAGATTCGAGCATCAAGCTCAAGAACCGAAAATGCTCACATCACGCGTGTGATGAATGCAATAATGTCCAAACTTATGCTCTGATACCAAATTGTCACATCCCGGCCCGGGCCACCACCACATCCCGTGCTTGACTCCACCGTAGCACGATATTGTCCGCTTTGGGCCTCGACCACGCCCTCACGGTTTTGTTTCTGGGAACTCACGCGAGAACTTCCCAGTGGGTCACCCATCATGGGATTGCTCTCGTGCAAACTCGCTTAACTTCGAAAATCTGATAGAATCCAAAGCAAGTGAGCTCCCAAAAGGCCTCGTGCTAGGTAGAGATAGGAATATACATATAAGGCTTACAGGATCCACACCCCTGGGCGATGTGGGATCTTACACGTAAGGTTCGTTTGCTTAGCGTATCCTTATAGTACTCATCATTACGGACGCGTGGGCACAGAAGGTTCATGATTTGGAGCTATAACGAAGAAGATATTAACGTTTGAAGTTGGGGGCATTTTAGTACATTAATTCAATTTTGGAAAATTTCAGATTTTAGGAGAAAAATCTGGTGTGCCACGTGTGTGGCCCATATTAAAAGAAAATGGTGATGGGTGGTGGAGATGGGAAGAAAATGAGTGAAAATGAGGGAGTTATGACCAATAGGAAAAGAAGAGAGAAATGGGAGGACAAATGGGGGAAGGAGAGAGAAACTGAAATGTTTCTCCCCTTTCCCGTCGAACCACCCAGACCCCGCAACCCGGTTTCGACCCGGAGTATTTTCCGGCGGCCTTCCATCATTTTTCAGGCGATTTTCACCTATCCATTACCTGCAAACTACTCTCACAACCTCCTATCTTCCAATTCCACCCAAAACGAAGGGAATTTGATTGTAGTTGGTGAAGAAATAAGGGTGTCGCGGGGGACTTGTTCGAAATCCACCAAATTCTAAAACGTTTTCTTTCAATTACCACCACCCATAGCATCCCCTTGGGGACTGAAACAAAGCCCAAGCAATGGTTGACACGGCGGAGTTGTTTTGGAATCAGATCAAGCACACCCAAAACCTAGGGTTCCGTACGGTTTTAGCAAAATTGATGCTTTTCCAGGCCAAATTGGCCTTGGTCACAGGTATGAAAGTTACTCTACTCATTGAGATATTAATTTCTGCAAAATTTGGTAATTTTTGGAGATAGTTGGATTTTCTGGCGAGTGGGCCTTCAATATTATTTTTAGGCTATGTTTGACGCCTTAAAGTCAGTTTTGATAATCGAATAACATAGATTGATCGATTGAACCGAATTTCATTACGGTACGTGGTTAGGTGAAAATATGAATCGACGATCCGACCGTTGGATCGTCACCAAACTTGGATACATTGTAATACGTAATATTTGATCATAGGAACTTACGGATCAAGAATCTGATGTACGGATCTTCCCGAATTGGATCTGGAAGTTCATAAAATAAAACGTTAACCGCCACTTAATTTTGGCAATTGGCGGAGATCCGACCGTTGGATCATAACGAAATTTTGGTAGGTTATTCAAGAAGTATAATGTGGATTTCTGGAAGTTACGGATCAGAAATCTGAGATGCAGATCTTCCAAATTGAGTTATGTAGGGGTGTGACCCTATCGTCGAACTTTGATCGATGGTTGACTTTTGGTCAATGGGTCTTAAACCATTCTAAAATGTCCTGTAGGATATGTTATTTGTGAGTTATGTATTCTAGTGGTAAGAGTTTTGAGATTTGATTCGATAATTGTTCTAGGCGCTGATCGTTCGGGATGCCTCGATGCTCGTGTTAGGGAATTGTAGCGCGGCTTCCAGGTGAGTGGGCATTTTGGTTTTCTGTATATGTATATGCCTTGTGTTTTCCCAGAAAAGTCACATAATTGGTTATATGCTTTGAATTATTATGTTAAGTGTTTATATGTTAGATTATGTATTTATTAGTTGCATATACTATGGTTGGTGTTGCAGACGCCCAGGTAAGTTACAGGTAAGGTTATATGGGGTTAATGGTAAGATGTACGGTGGTGGTGATACCTAGTGACATTTAGAGCTCATATATCGGTGGTTCCGACATAATATTGTCGTACAGACCACTATCTGTGGTTCCGACATAATATTATCGTACATACCACTATAAGTGGTTCCGACATAGTCTTGTCGTACAGACCACTATCGGTGGTTCCGACTCGTATGCATGCATAAGTGATGAGCTGTAGATTCAGCCGTACAAGCAACTGGATGTGGATCTGGCTGACATATTATATATATATATATATATATATATATATATATATATATATATATATATATATATATATATGTTGGGATTCTTAGATTATGGAAATAAGCTTGAGATACATATAATTGTGCGTATTCTATTTTTCTGGGAAATTATACATATTTTACGCCGAGGGGTTAACACTATTTTTGGAAAAAGAAATGTGTTCTAAAAGCTTTATTTTCGCCCACTCACATTTTATTGTTTTGCGCCCCTCCAGGTTTTAAATTGCTAAAGGTTCGTATCGACGAGGATTCGTGGCATATTCCAGTATAGGTGGCTGCCTCTGAGGGTATGATTCTTACCCATACTACTGTACTTTACTTATGCTCTGACATCGCGTGTGAAATAGGCTCAATCTCGTTCACTGCGCACTTCTGCCTTTAGACACTTTTAGGTTTAAATTTATTCACATTTTTACACTTCATCACACTTTATGGCTTCATCACCTTCCAGGTGTCGGCCAGCATGGCTCGATTCGGAGTCCTAGTGGACATTCCGGGTCGGGGTGTGTCACATTTCGTTAAAATTCTATCAAAACTTCTGTTAATGTGTAGTCTTGGTTATAATTTTTTTTTATCTCTAACAATTTAGAGTTATATACTAATAGTTTATTGTATTTCGATAAAGAATAAAGAGATAAGAAGCCCACAAGGGTTCCACAAAAAAAGGTTATTGAGTAGACCGATAACTCTTTTGCTGAAGATGGCCTTTGAAGTCGAATTGTGGCATAGTTAGCATCCATGTTACAGGAGTGCACGGAGACACACTAAATGCTCAAGAATTTGTAATTAGTGGTGAATTTAAGGTGGTATGTGCTTACTAATTTGATAAGTGCTACTCTTCATTGCCACTGCAGTCAAACATCTAAAGCTTAAACCTTTTAACATAAGAATAAGATGATTAATTCTTCATCTTATTTTTGTTTAAGATTGTGACCTGCATTTGTGAAAACATATGTATTATATCTAACATGTTATGGGTATTGTGACAAAAGAAAATAATTGAAAAGCTCGCAAACATTTCAATTTCTGGATTGCTGCCCCAAGAATTGATCACAATATCTCCAACACATCATGAGGCCATGATGTCAGAGAGAAACTTCCTGGAAAGTTCGTTACCAATACCAATATGTATAGGGCCCTCAGTTCGATGCTTCAACGGTTGCCATCCTGCATGCGTAGTGGCTTTGGATGTATGCCAACACAAGTGTGAAAAATTATTGTTGCGGATAGGAGTGCAATTTTTATAAAATGAGTTTATTGTTACGTGGTGGTGTGTTGGTTCAATACTGCATTACCATGCAGATAGGAGAGCAAACTATACTTAAATATAAGGAAATGTAGGATAGGGCAATGCTAGGATCGTCCGCTGATATCAGTTGTAACTGGTTGGACTAGGAAGGGAACATGGCCTCACAAAGGTTTTAAGGGTTGGTTGGAATGTTCATCAGCCGAATCATTTACGGTTAGTAGAGCTATAAATGTTTTAAATCTCAAAAATCGTAGGCAAAAGAGGTCATCCCGAGCCCTAGATAGCGTTGTAGGACGGTGTCACACGCCTTTACTTAAAATAAAAATAGATTGACCTTACAACATGCCTTATTTTTATTAATGCCCAAAGCACGTTTTTACTAGCTCTTAGACAAGACCATCAAATAAATTAGGGTAAATTACACAAAATTACCTCAACTATGGGTCGAACGACACTTTCATGCCTCATCTTTTTAAAATGACAATGTTATACCTCATCTTACGAATTTGTGACAATGTCAGACCTCCGTCGGTTATTCTGTTAAGTGCTGACGTGGCTAGACACGGAGACCACTCACTAATTCAGCTGGATTAAAAAAATAATTAAATATTATAAAATTAAAAAATTAAGAAGAAGAAGAAGAAGCGGCAGCAGGAGGAGAGAGAAGAAGAACAAACAAAAAAAAATACAAACCCAGTTTCGGCCCAAGAAGAAGAAGAAGAAGGAGAGCGAAGAACAAAAAAAAAAGTTACAAATCCAGTTTCGGCCCAGGAGAAGAAGAAGAAGAAGAAGAAGAAGAAGAAGAAGAAGAAGGAGGAGGAGGAGGAGGAGGAGGAGAGAGAAGAAGAACAAAAAAAAAAAAAAAAAAAAGGGTTACAAATCCAGTTTCGGCCCAGGAGGAGGAGAGAGAAGAAGAAAAAGAAGAAGAAGAAGAAGAAGAACAAAAAAAAAAGTAACAAATCCAGTTTCGGCCCAGAAGAACAAAAAAAAGAAGTTACAAATCCAGTTTCGACCCAGGAAGAGGAGAGAGAAGAAGAAGAAGAAGAAGAAGAAGAAGAAGGAGCAGCAGCAGGAGGAGAGAGAAGAACAAAAAAAAATTACAAATCCAGTTTCGACCCAGAAGGAGGAGAGAGAAGAAGAAGAAGAAGCAGCAGCAGCAGGAGAGAAGAAAAAAAAAGTTACAAATCCAGTTTCGGCCAGGATGAGGAGAGAGAAGAAGAAGAAGAAGAAAATGAAGGAGGAGGAGAGAGAAGAAGAACAAAAAAAAGGGGAGGCCGCACCCCTGGGAAATTGTTTTTATTTTTTTTATTCTTAATTTTTAAAATTTAAATTATTTAATTATTAAAAATATATTTAATTATTTTTTAATCCAGCTCGATTATTGAGTGGCCCCTGTCTCTAGCCACGTCAGCACTTAACAGAAAAACTGACGGAGGTCTGATATTGTCACAAATTCGTAAGATGAGGTATGACATTGTCATTTTAAAAAGATGAGGTATGAAAGTGTCATTCGATCCATAGTTGAGATAGTTTTGTGTAATTTACCCAATAAATTAATTCATCCTAATTAAGTTCAAGAGTGTGTCACAAGGTACTATTTAAGATAAGTTATTTTATACATCACAGTTTGACACATTGAGAGTAAAAACTTTTTTTTTTTAACTTTTCTACATGTATGTGTACGAAAATTCTCTTTGTACTTATGTTTTCACAGGTAAACGGTTAATATTTAACTAAATTAGCAAGAATCAGAGTATGCAAAGTGGGTGTATACAAATTTACCATCATCCATGTATAATATCGTGCCCGGGTCTGCAGAGAAAATTGAAAGCTTAGGAATGTGACACATATTGGTGCTCATAAAGTCAAGTATTACTCGTCTTTCAACAAAAAAAAAAGTCAAGTATTACTCTTGTCCCTTTCCACTTTCTTTTACCTGCCGACATCAACCCAACTATTTGTCAAGCTCTTCACTCTCATCTCATTCACTCAGCTTGCTCTTTAAGCGGTCTCTCTCTCTCTCTCTCTCCATATATATATATCCATACATACATATATATATATATATATACCCATCATATGGTTTTCACATGGCAGTTGTAGCACTCATCAAACTCAAAGTCGTCACCATGTGCACCTCCCACAGCAGCGCTGTGCTGACTGGGTTGATCTGGCCGTTTGTCCTCAAACTCTCTTTCAGCTTCAGGCTTGTTCATCAGACCATGGAGGCTCTTCTTTTTCCAGCTCAATCAGATTGCAGCCGTTGATTTGGATGACGATGCAAATCATCGTCATCGGCAGCCAGCTACTAGGCTGCAACGAGCTCTGAGGCTGCTGCAACAGACTGTGACCCAAGAAAGACAATTAGAGGCCTTGGAATTGGATGAGCAGAGCATTCATGCCCTTACCATGGTTGCACTTTGATGAGCTTCATTTTGCCAATTTGGGTGAGAATCTATGAAGTAATATATATAGAGTGAGTCCTACACATAATCTCATTTTTTTTTTCAAAAAATAAGGATTCCTTTGCATAAAGGGTCTGTATACATATGTATGTAACTTCAAGACTTTTATTTTACTTTTGGTTTGTTACCAAACTATACATGGAAATGTTGATCTAAGCTGTTAATTAAGTTAAGATGCTTTAAATTAGCTTTGTTAAATTCTATTCTCCGCCTCGCCTCATGTTTTTTTTTTTTTTTTTTGAGTAAAGTACGATATTCATTAAGAAAGATCAAACTCGTACAAACTGAGGATAGTGTGCAAAATGGGCCTCGATAAAAACCTTGCCGGGGATTTCAACCCGGTCGAAGGAAAAGAGTGTCCCGCACCAAAGACCTAACCTCAGATGAGCAAATGTAAATTACACACTCTCTTGCAAAAGTAAATCTTGAATCAAGTCTGGAGGTTCCTCAAACCACACAAACTCCTGCTCACTACTAAGCCCCATCCTGGCAAGCCGATGCGCTGCCGAATTCCCTTCCCGTGGTATATGGCTAATCACTCCCTCCACCCACTCCGTACGAAGCCACCGGAGGTCATTAATGAAAGGACCGAACATAGAGTGATCTTTTGCACTCCCCTTCATGGCAGCCAACACAAGCGACGAATCACCTTCAAAGTGAACCTTCCTCACCATCCCACCAATAGAGTTAACCAAAAACGCAGCCTTCCGCGCTGCAAAGAACTCAGCATGCATCGCGGACAAGACTCCATCCACGGGGCCAGCAGCAGCAGCAAGACAGGCCCCCAAATGATTACGGATCACCACCCCAAAGCCCCCCCGGTTACTTATCTTATTCCAAGCTCCATCAAAATTACACTTAATCCACCCCTCCGCAGGCTTTTCCCATCTCTGGACTTCTCGGTGTTTCGTTTTTACCTTAGGTTTGTGCCATCTATGGAACTCCTGCAGCCAACCTTCTGCCCTGAGCACAATTCCAAGCGGCTGCATTGCCTTCCCGGACCACAAGATCGCATTTCTATGGTTCCACAACCCCCAAATCAACATTAAACCCAATTCAAAACCATGAGCAGACCCCTTAATCTGTAACAAGGATAACCAATTTAAGAACTCCTCATTCTGCACACCATCCACTCTTACTCCCAGCCCTCGAAACCAAACCGCTCTGGCCACATGACAGTCACGTAACACATGTTCCGTTGATTCCACGAAACCTCCACAAACTACACACACCTCATCGTTTAACGCCCGTCGTTTACACAAATTCAGTCTTGTGGGCAAAGCATCCATACATGCCCGCCACACACAGATCTTGACCTTCCCCGGAACACAAGCATTCCAAAGCTTCTTCCAAACGTCTCTCCAATGGGAGAAAAAGATGATGGGCCAGCGACCCCTTCTCCATTAGCTACACACAGTCCCCGAGCCACATGATAAGCACTCCGGACGGAGAATTTCCCATTCCGTTCGTAGTGCCACACCCGACAGTCCTCATCATCCCGTATACTTAGGGGAATAATACAGATTAGGTCCACCTCTTCCTGGGAAAAAAGCTCATTCAACAACTGCATGTTCCACTGCCTCGGATGCAACCAAAATAACTTCTCTACTGTAGTCTCCTCATCCCAATGGTCTGGGGTCGGAGTCAAAATCCTAAAACAAGAGTCCCTCGGCACCCAGTTATCCTTCCAAATTCGGACTTTCCTCCCATTACCCACCTGCCAGCGAGATCCTTTTTGTATTACCAGACGAGAAGCCGCAATACTCCTCCAGACATATGAACTATTAGAGTGCACCCGAGCCTCCAGAAAGTCAGTCGTAGGGAAATAACGGGCTTTGAAAACCTTATACACAAGCGTCTCTGTATCTTGAAGAAAGCGCCAAGCTTGCTTAGCCAACAACGCCTGATTAAAAGCAAAGAAGTCACGGAAGCCAAGGCCTCCCTCATGTTTAGGTTTACACAACGTCCTCCAGTTGAGCCAGTGAATTTTCCTCTTGCCAGGGTCTCCACTCCACCAAAACTTAGCTATCATCATATTCAATTCCTCGCAAAACGTTTTAGGGAGCAAAAAACATTGCATGGAGTACATCGGTAGTGCCTGAGCTACCGTCTTCACCAAAAGTTCTCTACCTGCACTACTCAACAAGCCCCCTCGCCAACTCTGTAACTTTTTCCAAACTCTATCTTTCACATATGCAAACGTTTCTTTCTTCGACCTTTGGACTAACACTGGGAGTCCCAAATATTTATCGTGAAAATCCACTCTTCTCATACCAAGACAATCTGCTAGTAACTGCTGATCATACTCAGTGAGATTGGTACTGAATGATACACAACTCTTCTCAAAATTTACCGCTTGACCAGACCCTAATTCATACATACTCAACACCTGCTTAATATTTTGGCATTCCCTAAGTGTGCCTCGGGCAAAAAGAAAACTATCATCAGCAAAAAATAGATGGTGGATACTAGGTGCAGCTCGACATACCTTAATTCCCTGCAAGTCTCCATCAAGCTCAGCCTTAGACAACAAAGCTGAGAGTCCCTCTGCACACATAACAAATAAATAGGGGGATAGAGGGTCACCTTGCCTTATTCCTCTTTCCGGAAGCACATAACCCACAGGATCACCATTCAGCTTGAAAGAGTACGATACAGTTGTAACACATAGCATAACCATCTTAATCCACCGATTTGAGAACCCCAGCTGGTGCATCACAGCCTCCAGAAACTTCCACTCCACACGATCATACGCCTTACTAATGTCCAACTTTACCGCCATTAAACCATTGGACCCCGAAGCCCGTTTATGCATATAATGAGCGACTTCCGCAGCAACCAAGTAATTGTCAGAAATCAATCTTCCTGGAACAAAAGCACTTTGTGTCGGAGAAATAACATTTGGAAGAATAGCCTTCAACCTGTTCGTCAGAACTTTCGCCACTATCTTGTACAACACATTGCATAAGCTAATAGGCCGAAGTTGTGTCATCAGCGTAGCCTCCTTGACTTTTGGAATTAACGTCACATGGGTATAGTTGATTTTCCGGAGAATGTGCCCCGACATAAGCATAGACCTGACTCCCTCACACACATCCGTGCCTACCACGTCCCAATGCTTTTGATAGAAACCCGGAGTCATACCATCCGGTCCTGGCGCTTTCGTATGATGCATTTGAAAGACCGCACACCTTATTTCCTCGTTCGTGAATGGGCAATCTAGATCAGAATTCATCTCCTTCGTCACCGTGGGCCGAATATTACCTAAGATAGAATCAAAATTGTCTGCACCAGTCGAACTAAATAATTTCTTGAAATACGATACCACAATGTCCTCCATACCTTTCCGGTCCTCGTGCCAATGCCCATTATCATCCATCAATCCATATAAATAATTGCGCTTCTGCCTCCTATTCGCCTTCTGATGGAAATATTTAGTATTCCGATCGCCAAGTTTAATCCAATTTTCCTTCGAGCGTTGCCTCCAAAACTGCTCTTCTTGCTCAAGCAACCTATTTAATTTTCCAATAAGCTCTTTTTTCTGCCCAATAGACTCATCAGTAAATGGTTGACCTAACAGGCACGTAAGCTTATCCTCCATCTCCCGAATTTCACGTGGCCCCGACCTTGCATTAAGACACACCCAGTTATTAAGCTTCATACGAGTCAACTTGATTTTCTCCGTAACCTGGAACATAGGCGAGCCTTCTACAAATTGGTTCCACCCATCTTTAACCGCTTCCACACAACCATCCAACATATGCCAGCTTTCCTCATAACGAAATTGTTTCTTACCTCGAATAGGGATGCGACCCGTCCAATTAAGAAGAATCGGCACATGATCTGACGAAGTCTTATTTAAATGGTGTACTTGAGCCCCAGGGAATAACTCCATCCATTCCAGATTACCCAAAGCTCTATCCAATCGAACCTTTATTCCTCCACCCTTTGTTGTGAACCACGTAAATTTATTCCCTAAAAAACCCAGATCTATGAGCCGACATTGCGCCACTGCATCCCTAAACCCCTCCATTTGCCTCTCCTGTCTCACATTGCCTCCTTCCTGTTCATTAGCTTGGAGAGTTTCATTAAAGTCACCTATACATAACCAAGGCTTGTTGTCGTTGCCTGCAAGAGTTTCCAACAGTCGCCATGACTTATGTCTGTCAGAAATGGATGGAAAGCCATAGAAAGCAGTAAATCGCCAATAGTGCAAATCACCCGGATTCCCCACATCAAAATCAATGTGGTTTTGAGAATAAGACCGTAAACATAACTTTATTTCATCCTTCCAAATAACACAAAGGCCCCCTGAACTTCCTCTACTATCAACTGAAAAACAATGATCAAAATTTAACTTGAAACGTAACTGGTCCATGTGTCGAGAATTACTTTTGGTCTCACACAAGAACACTACAGTGGGATCTTGACTAGAAATTAATCGTTTAAGCGCATGAACTGCCCGAGGGTTCCCAAGCCCCCGGCAGTTCCAACTTAAGCAACTCATTGCTGACGGCGGGGTTGAGCTCCGTCAACCTCCGCCGATGAACTGGAAAATTCCGAACTAGCAAGCACTTTCCTACGCACCCCTGGCCTTGCCTCCACATCGTCTTCCTCTCTGACCAATCTTTTACCAAGCTCAGAGCCCTTTGCACCACTTCTATTTTGAACATTGACTTTCGCGATGTGGCCTCTGGAGCTGCCACCACTGACTCTACGTGCCCTTGTATGTTTCTTCCCTCTACCCTTCTGTGCCTGCTCAATGAGAGGCATTAAATTGAAGGGGTCCGCCCCCAGACGCGCCACATCCCACTGAGCATCTCCGGAGCCCACTGCACCGATTTCACAAGTTTCACTGGGCCCCCCCATAGGTTGTTGCTGACCCAGCCCAACCTCCTGCATCCGTGTCGGTCCAAGTGAGTGAACTGCATTCAGACCCCATCTGATACCCACCGTCTCCCAAGGGGGCCCTTTAGGGCCCATATCAGCCAAACCGAATCCACTAACCTTCCTATTCAATCCTGGGCCCGGGCCTAGTCTGGATCCCGGATCTTCTGTCTGCCCAACTGAAAACTCCCCATAATTACTTTTAAATACCTCCCCCATTGAATTCAGCGGTCCCACCGTTGACTCCACCACAGTATGTCCGAATAAATCCAAAACTCCTCCTCCCAGATTAACGGGATTTGGCTGGGCAGTGACAACGGCCAAATTATCTTCCATGATTTCATCATTGATTATTGCCTCATTTAAATCCGGCAAAAAAGGTAATTTTAAGTCACCATTAATGCTGTTACCATCCCAATCCTCTCCCCGCCGATCTTCAGCTGGCCTAGTTTGCCGTCCTTCCATAACTTCCGGCGTATCTTCCTTCACACTTCCTTCGCCATCTGCATCCTCCTTCGTACAGTCGTCTTCCTCAAAGTGCTTCGGCACTGTCATGGCCCACCCTTGCGTCGATTCCAAACCAAAACGTTTTCCTTGTGATCTTCTATAATCATCTCCCAACGCACCATTCTGAAACCATCGACCATACGGTTTCGAGAGATCGTCGTCATTCCGTACCCCCTGATACTGAATGCAGTGTTCTTCCATATGACCAATGATCCCACATAAGAAGCATGTTAATGGCAGTTTCTCATATCTCAACTCGACCCGTAGCTCCGTTCCCTGGATAGCAAGTAATAAACTTCGACGTAATGGAACATCAATATTCAAACCAACTCTAATACGTAAAATATTACCCAGGAGCTCTCCCTTTCTGCTCTGATCCGTGAGAACGTGGTTACCAATTTGATTCCCAATAAACTGTCCCATATGGCGAGTCATGTATGGGAGAGGTAAGCCCTTAATCTGCACCCAGAACTCCTGATTCGCTAACGGGATACTAGCTGGATGCGCCAAATCATCTGCCTCTGCCAACACCAGTAAAGCGCCATCATAAAGCCACGGGCCTCCCTTCTGCACCATCGCCCTTTCACGTCGACTATCAAAACCAAAGGAGAACAAACCATCCTCAAGTTCTACGATCGTAACCCTTGTCTTAGGGCGCCAAAGATTCACCATTTGGCGTTTAAATCGTTCCTTATTGAACTGTTTCCGAGTAAGCACCCGGCCTACCAAGAACACCTTGTTGGACCGGAGGAGGGCGCTGTCATGATCCTCAATTACCACAGCTCTCTGTTCCTCCATGGTGAACGCCATCCCTTTTGCAAACTTCATGACCATATCATCCATTGTTCGAGTCACCAACTTCACACTGGTTCTCCAAACTCCACAGAACGCCGCAACCACTACGATATAGTGGTGTTTTTTTTCACTTGTAACTAAGAGGTTTTAAATTCGATTCTTGTCAAAAGCGAAATTGAACCACATTATTATGGTTGCCCTAGTGTGAGGCTTAACACTTCCCTATCTTTTTAGTGTAGATACTATCGTTTGTTAAAAAAATAATAAATAAATAACGGTTGGTCGGGAAAAAAATGATGTGGAAATCATTAGTAGGAGTGGGTTTGAAAATTTGAAAACCGAAAACCAAAACGAAGTCGAAAATACTGAATCGAAAACCAAACCGAAGTCGAAAAAACCAAATCGAGAAAGCAAAATCAGACCGAACCGTAGTTGGATGGTTTGATTTTAATTTATGGGGTTCAGAAACCGAATTGAATTGAAACCCACTTAAAATGACGTCGTTTTATCCCTTCATGTGTCCACCCTCATTCTATCCTGTGTATTGAGCTTATTCATGCTCTCTACTACTTTCACTCACTCCCGTCATCTAGTGCTCTGCTGTAAAGAGTATAATCATACTATTATATATTTAAAAATGAAGAGTATAATCATACGTATTATTTTATTTTGTCTAATATAATTTTATGTCATACCCTCATGTAACGGCCTACAAAATCACAAAAATTACTCGGTATACGATTCATTAGGTTCCAATTAGTGAGGCAGTGTGCAATTGTTACTCTTAACGATCGATTCTAAATTGAAATCATGTTTCAATTCTCCCTTGAATGAAGATTAGTGATTGCTAATCTTCAGGGCAAACAAACCATGAGTGACACATAGCAGTATGTCATGGCTGATGAGTCGATTTCATGTAATATATTTTTCCTAATCTTAGTATGTTTTGGTAATTATTTTGGTAAGGTTTTGATACTTTGGTTTATATTTCTTAATGTAGAACACGCGACTTCCTCTTGAGCAAAAAGTGATCAAACAGGTGAATTTTGGAGTAGTTTTAATTGTACTATTTTTGTGAGTCTTTCAACTTGTTTGGATCAAAATTTCAGATTTTTTTACCAAACGGTTAATTTATGACAAAGAAACAAAAGACTAGCGCGCGAAACTACCAAAGTGACGTTTTGCGCTTATTGTCTTGGGCTCGATTTTGTGGTGTTTTAGGTCTTGAACGTGGCAAATCAGTCAACTGGGCAGGTTCTCCTTTATTGGCTAGGATATTGTTTCCTAGTTTCTCTTAATTTATTTTGTTTTCTAGTTATATATATATATATATACATATACAGGGACCTTATGCAAAGGGATCCCCATTTTTAGAAAAAAATGGGGATTAGGTGTGGGGCCCACTCCACATCGAATTTCAACGATCCGAACCGTCTATTTTTCAAGTTACACTTCATAGATCATCCTTGCAAAAATTCAATTCAATCCGAAACCATTTGCCTATTTAATTATCACGATAAAATTTCATTGTTTCTTATATAACAAAGTATTCGTTAATTTCTTTGAACCCAATTAGATGCCTTAAACATTTCCGATTTGCCTAATATTTTGCAAGGATGATCTATGAGGTGGAACTTGAAAAATAGACGGTTCGGATCGTTGAAATTCGATGTGGAGTGGGCCCCACACCTAATCCCCATTTTTTTTCTAAAAATGGGGATCCCTTTGCATAAGGTCCCTGTATATATATATATATATATATATATATACACAAGACCCTTACGAAGAGGGATAAAAAATGGGGACACCCTCTTAACCGTTGGATTGGCTTTAATGAAATTGTGTGATTGAGATTAAAATACAGGCCACACAATCTCAACCACATAATTTCATTAAAGTCAAATCCAACGGTCAGGAGGATGTCCCCATTTTTTTAGAAAAATGGGGATCCCTCTTGTGAAAGGATTCCTATATATATATATATTTTTATTTTTTTTTCTTAGTTTTTGGAAGACCTTTATATAGAAATGATTTCAATTGCGTTAGTATAAATAAAGGGGCCGGCCTTAGGGAATTCTCTACACCACATTTAGAGGGTTGGCGAAGGCTCTGTCAGATTTCAGACTTTTCATCTAAAGTTTTTTCAATCCTTTTCTTCTTAACAATATTTTCTTTGTTTTTAATTATGATTATGTGTAACTAATTTTCTTTTGCTAGGTCAAGGCCACGAGCCTTAACAAGAATATGTAGTTTCTTTTCAATTTACTTAAGATATTATGAATTTTGAATTATTTATCACTGTGTTTGAAACTATCTAATTGTCTTGATGATTAGTCACTATTAGGATATTTAGAAAAGTAATTTGATGCAAGGTCGGAAGGTTCTTCTAAATTGGCTATAACTTCTTCTGGTTAATGATTGTAAGTTCACTTAGGGGGAACACCAAGTCTTAAAGGTTGCATGATTTTCATAAAGCTGAATGAGTCTTTCATGTTCACATTGGATCCGAACATCTGGACAGATTGCATACTTGGTACGTTCTAGAATGGAGGTCCAAGTAGAGAATACTTTAGGAAAACCTAACCTTCAAAATATGCATGGGCAATTCATATGTAATTTGGAGAACTTCGTAAGATTGTTAAGGTGACGATAAAACTCTTGTGTCTTTTTAAGTTGGTTTTCAAAACCGTTTACTTTATGTTATTTTCCTTATGCCGAATCCTTTTAAATTGTTTTAATTATTTTTATTTTTATTATGATTTTTATCATCAATGGTCCCTGATCATTTTGGTCCATCACTTTCAAAATCAATCAATGTCGTCCCTGACATTCACCACCGCACATCAATTTGGTCCTTCCGTTTAGATTCCGTCAAATAATTCTATTAGTTTTCATGTGGGACCTACAAAGCCAATAAAATGGTGGCACGTGTATTACACAAAAGAAGGTTTTTATCACAAATGGTCCTTGACATTGATCAAACTCTTCATTATGGTCCCTGAGTTTCAAAAATCAATAAATTTGGGCCCTGACTTTCACTATCGCACATCAATAGAGTCATTCCATTAAAATTTCGTCATTATTTTTTGTTAGTGTGTTGATGCGGTCCCACTAGTCCAATCATATGGTGCCAAGTGGATTAATTATAAGAAACTAATTTTTTTAGGGTGAACCAACTGGCGAATATTCCGTGCTGACATTTATCTCGCATCCCACAATCCTGATTGGAAAATAAGATTCAATCTAAATTCGATAAAATCGAATCCAAATTCAATTCAAATTTGAAAGGATTATAACCAACTAGAGAGAATGAGAAGTGAGTTCACGGAGGACAAGATGATGATGTCTTTTTTTTTTTCCTTTTAGTTTTTATTTTTAATTTCTTATTGTACTTTTAGTTTTAAATCTTAAAAAATATTTTTTTTATAGTTAATCCATGTAGCGCCATATGACTGGATCAGTGGGACCATATTATCACACTAACAAAAAATAATGACCAAAATTTTAACGGAATGACTAAATTGATGTGCAGTACTTAAAGTCAAGGACCAAATTTATTGATTTTTAAAACTTAGGGACTAGAATGAGGAGTTTGATCAATGTCATGGACCATTTGTGATAAAAACCTTCTTTGTGTAATACACGTGTCACCATTTTATTGGCTTTGTAGGTCCCATATGCAAACTAACAGAAATATTTGACGGAATCTAAACGGAAGGACGAAATTGATGTGCGGTGGTGAATGTCAGGGACGACATTGATTGATTTTGAAAGTGAGTGACCAAAATGATGAGTTTGGTCAATCTCAGGAACAATTGGTGATATAAACCCTTTTTATTATTTTAAGTCATAAAATCAATCTTTTCTAAACTTTGTTTTGAATAGTTAATTAAGATTTGGTTTTTACCTAAATTGTTTTCAATAATCGATGTTGAGAACGACCTTGCATGAGCATTCTTACTACAAATACCTTCTACTTTTGCAAGTATTTTTAAGTGTTTTTATCAATACTTTTGCGGGTGGTAAAAATACTATCATTGGCTACCTAAACTATGTAGAAGTGGTTGAATAACCTATCCAGTTAGAACTACAATGCAATATGGTTCGTCTCTAATTCAATACTCTTGATCACATTGTTTAACTAATAGTTGGTTTTATGTTTACTACCCAATGTGATACTTATTTGTATAATTCTATTGAATATGATATATTCTTCCTAAGTCATATTCATTTGCTTTGGCCAAAGACTCCCGAATCATATCTCATAGTATTCTCCTTCCACCATGGAAGGTTAGAGATCCCTTATTGTGCATTCACATGCCTACATGATTAGATAGCTTAACCCCCAACAATGTTGTTGACACTTTCAATGGAATCCCTCTGACAATGTCAAATATCAAGGACCTAACCACTAGACAACTATGCTGCCTTAGGTCAAATGACTACTTTGCATTACTACAACTTATGTGTTATTACATGACATGTATGTTAGAACTCTCTTTTGATCGTTATTCAGTGGACTCAAGAGCCTTCTAATCACCTATGTGCTTGTTTTAGTGCCCAACACTAAATGACTTGAGACTAGTCATACTCCCAATTGAGTCAGCAAAACACATACTAACCTTAGCAGATTGTCAATGCCCAATTGGTAATCCTGTGACCAGGAATGTTAGGAATTAACATAAGAGAAAAGTCTCGTTAATCTAACTTGCTCAGATCACTTCTCTATTAGGATGAATACATTCTTTGGATTCTGTTATTGATTAAACACATGAAACAATAAATAATAATTAACAATAAGCTTTGCCCTTTTATTAAACAAATAAAAGTATAACATAATAATTAGGGTAAATTACACAAAACTACCTCAACTATTGGGGTCACGACAGTTTCATACCTCATTTTTAAAAATTGACAATGTCATATCGCATTTTACGAATTTGTGACAATGTCATACCTCCGTCAAATTTTATGTTAGTTTTTCTGTTAAGTGCTGACGTGACTACATGCGGGGCCCAATCACTAATCCAACTGGATTAAAAAATTATTATATATATTTTTAATAATTTAAAATTAAAAAAAAATCTTTATTTTAAATCTCTCTTTCTCGCCTCTATCTCTTCTCTGCATCCCCGAACTGGGGTTTCTTTTTTTTTTTTTTGCTTCCTCCTACTTCTTCTCCTCCTCCTTCTTTTTCTTCTTTCTTTCTGGGTTGCACGGGTTTTTTTTATTTTTTTTTCCTCCTCCTCCTCCTCCTTCTTCTTTTTGGTTTGCAGGGGCAGGGGGAATTGACGTGTGCGGGGGAGTGGCGAGAGAGGTCGAAGCAGTGGGGAAGAGAGAGGGTGGTGGAGGAAGTATAGGGGGAGAAGAGGAAGAAGAAGAAGAAGAAGAAGAAGAAGAAAGGAAAAAGAAAAAAAAAACCAAACCAAACCCAGTTCGTCCCCCCCTCCCAACCCAACTCAACCCCTTGCAACCCAGAAAGAAGGAGGAGGAGGAGGAGGAGGAGGAGGAAGAAGAAGAAGGGAAAAGAAGAAAAAAAAAAAAAAAAAAAAAAAAGTTCGTACGGCCCCCTGCAACCCAGAAAGAAGGAGGAGGAGGAGGAAGAAGAAGAAGAAGGGAAAAGAAGAAGAAGAAAAACGTTCGTACGGCCCCCTGCAACCCAGAAAGAAGGAGGAGGAAAAAAAAAAAAAAGAAGAAACCCCCTGTGCAAGCCAGAAAGAAAGAAGAAAAAGAAGGAGGAGGAGGAGAAGAAGTAGGAGGAAGAAAAAAAAAAAAAAAAAAAAAAAAAAAAAAAACCCCAGTTCGGGGATGCAGAGAAGAGAGAGAGGAGAGAGAGATTTAAAATAAAGATTTTTTTTTACTTTTTAATTATTAAAAGTATATTTAATAATTTAATCCAGTTGGATTAGTGATTGGGCCCCGCATGTAGCCATGTCAGCACTTAACAGAAAAACTAACAGAAAGTTTGACGGAGGTATGACATTGTCACAAATTCGTAAGATGCGGTATGACATTGTCAATTTTTAAAGATGAGGTATGAAACTGTCGTGACCCCAATAGTTGAGGTAGTTTTGTGTAATTTACCCTAATAATTATTCCAAAAGCTATTATATCAAATGAGTGCCTAAGTGGACATACTTCCAACATATATTGTATCTACTTGGTCAACTAAATATGTGCATGACAATGTTCTCATTTTAGCATAATCGCTAATTTCCTTTTCTTTTGACTTGATTCTACGATGGTGGCATCTTTTGCAGCGTCAACAGTGGGCTTGGGTATGAAAAGTGAGAACAAACCCAAAGAAAAAGCAAAAAAAAAAAAAAAACAATTATTTTCAATCAAGCCCAAAAATACATATGATGTTGGGCTTGAGTATGAAGCAACCTAAATGAGTTTCACACATTAGACTCTTCCAAATTATATGTGTTGTGATGTGATGTGATGTTAGCAAATGCTTTCATCATGTTTTTTTTTTTTTTTTTGAAATACAAATGACATTACTACTTCAATTTATACGAGAGGAATAGAGAAGTGTTTGAATCTAAAAGACAGTTGGTTGAAGAGAAAAGACCTAATCACAAAAACAGTCCACCATTCCAATGCTTTCACCATGTTAAGCTACCAATACCACTAATCATGTACCAACAAAAACGTCTGTTCCCATTTACCAACCATTATATAGCTAAAGCTGTAAACTAAATTGCAAAAAGTAACGTGATGAAAAGGAAATGGTCTTCCTCTGAACATTTACTCAAAGTATGTCTGTCAACTAATATATAATAAGTGACACCATAGAAGTCCTAATCAATCGGTACTAGGCCACGGACAGCATATACCATCATCCCAAACCCCACGCTAATTAAAATCTTAATTAAGTTTAATCAAAACAGCAGCAGGATTTCTCCGGGACATATGTATTTCGCCCAGTTGATCCATGCCTGCATATACCTTCACCAGGTTTACTGCAATTTCAACATTTTCATCTTACGTTCATTATATATATATATATAAGCATAAAGCACGCCATCCCACCACCATTTCCGAGCATCAAGGTTCAGAGTCAACCCTAAAACTACAATATTCATATACTAATCCAGTTGCCAAATATAGATGCGTGTTTGGGGGCGGTTATTATCATAATAATTATATATTAATCCGATAATATTGATAAATAAAGTGAACAGATCTTTCATCTTTCCGTCTCTCTGTCTCTATCTTTGTTTTGACCAGATGAAAGTTGGCTTAGCTGCTTTGAAAAAGAATTATAATCCTTAATCTCCCTGGCTAATTACAAAGTTGGTGTCATAAACAAAGAGCAAGGTGTCGCTTTAATTTGTAGCATCGAGTTTATCTATTTGATTACAAAAATCGTGATGAATGATGCTATGCAAGCTATAATCTCTACGGATATTCGCTTTGTACAGATCAAACAAAAATTACGTAATATGCCAACTAGCGAGTTCAAAAAAAAATTGATCAAGTTAGTGAGGTGGAGTATTGACATAGACGATTTCTTCAATGCCCTATGTAGCCCAGAATCTTCTTCTTCTTTTTTCTTTTAGGGAGTTGATAGTCGTACTTTTCCACTGAATCACTTGTCGTGGTTAGTGAAGAAGAGTTTTGACACAGACAATTTCTTCAATGATCTTCGCTACATATATAGACACATAAAGTGGTGACAAAAAGTAAGCATTGTTTAGTTGGATTGTGGATGTAAGTAAAGTGATCCAGCCATACTTAATTTGTCTTTCAAAGATTGTCCTAACATGGTACTAATATTTGACTTTCATTAAGTCGATTGATGCCCCAAAATTTTAAAAAGGAATGTAGGAGATATCGCCAGGTAGGGTTCCTTAACTTGTCAAAGATTTGGTGTACTAGTTAACCAGGCCAGATTTTTAAAGAATTATGGAGCATGCAATCGGCGACAATCACACAATGTGAGAATAAATGTACGAGTCCCGTCTGGTAGAAAGACCGCATTGTTGGAGCAAAAATGATAAAGGAACAACCTGTTTGGTTTGACAAATGATATGTTACAAGTTACAACATGTGAATACACACGTAATAAATAGATGACATTATTATTGTCTATCAACAATTAGGTCTCAAATTTGTCATAAATTTATAAAAACACTAACGTTCTAAATTTAGTTACCAACTGATGTGAAATTTTTTATTTGGTGTGAAAAAAATAAAATCGAGCATACACCTAAATATTGTACAAATGAAACATACATTATTTGAGAAAGTTTTTTATACAACCATAATTTATTGTACGGAAAAAAGAATACCAACTCTAAGAGGAGAGGGATTAGAAATGTCACACTGTGAGTCAACAAAAATATAATACTTCGTCACATCATTTAAAATCTTACGAGGTGGCTTAATAAATAGTTCGATGATTTAAGCCCTCATTTAAAGCTCTAATTTCTAAGCTTACATTATTTCAATAAGTTTTCTAATTAATGTACTAATTATTTGACACAATGAATCTTGCAAGTACACAACAACTGTGTTGTCATTTGATAACATCTCATGTTTGGGTTAATATTTGAATTAACAAAAGGAAGGTCCAAAGGCGCCAAAACAAAATGAACTTGCCCAAATCCTAGTCGAGAGGCCTGAAGCAAATTGCCTTCTCAGCCAAGTCATAGGCCACGTGCCTATGATTGAAGTGACAAGTGACAGGGACCAGCTCACTACCAACCAAAAAGTACTTTCTGATGGCATAAAGGTGTAAATCCAAGGTGACTCACTGCCCCAGAAAGCCCTTGGCCAAGAGCGAAGCCAAAAGCAGTCGGGCCAAATCGCCTATAAAAGGAGAAAGAGACAACAAAGACAAGTACACTCAACCAATCTAAGAAACAACATACAAACTCTGCTCTCAAGCCAGATTTGCACCCAGAAAAGCTGAAATTAGTCTAGATTAAGTCCTTTTAGTAATAGTTCCCATTGAAAAGTTATATTTTGTCTAGTGTAAAAGCTCTGCTACCTTCTCTAGTGTTGTGGTATCGATTTTCTCGTGTAAAACCTATTTACCATCCATCCCTTTTAGCATACAATCCCTGTAAACTCAAAGAGAAGTGGTTGCAAGAAGTTCAACCTTACCCGACAAGGTGAAGTCTTGCCCGACAAGGTAAACTCAAAGATAACAGTGGCACGCCTAGCACTTTGTTAGCTTTGATTGCGAGCCTCAAGGCCTACACCTAAGGCCCTGCAAAGGCACCTTTCAAACTAACTTTGAACTCTTCTTGTAGCATACCAAGCAGCAAGAAGCCAACTACTACACGCCAAGTGCCATTTACCCCAGGGGAGCTGTGCGAAGGGCCAATCCATCTTTGCCGCGAACATCTCCTATGACATCGTTTTCAAACTTGGGCAGTGTGGAGCTTAAAATAATCCCAAAAATCACGTGAACTTTTAATCAAGAAAGACAAGATTGTCCTAAATAAATGGGCAGGCTTCTTAGATGCTCCCACGAGCAGCTCACATCCCTGGAGGACTCAGTAGCTGAACACAACTGCCCACAACTCACCTACCCTTGGCAAGGAATTAAAGATAAGGATTAATTACCCAAATCCTATCTTTAATACATTCACAATTGAAGATTGACTCCAACCAAGTAAGTAATCCTAATTTAAATCAATTAGGGATAATTACTCCATTATCTCAAGATATTATTTCCTATTAAATATCTTCGGAATATTTAGAGAATGTCTCTCCATTAAACACTATATGGTCGGCCCTATCCCTATAAATACCCTATATTCTACCAAATTTTCAGAGCTTTTGCAACCCTAAAAAGCCTTAAACACTTTACTCTCTCAGAGAAACTAACTTAGGCATCGAAGATCCGTTGATCTAACCCCCCCTCCCCACCTCGTGGGCACGTGAGGCTTAGGTCTTTGATCAAAGGTGTTGATTGTTTTGCAAGTGCATTTTCGTGAAGACTGAAGAAGACGAAAATTTGCATCAACAAGTTGGTGCTTTCATTTTTTCTGATTCAAAATACTCGAAGAAGCCTCTCGCATTTGTTTCTTGAATTTTCTATTACGTTGAATTTCTCACACGTCATATCAATTAATTCTTCCTAGAAAAGTTTCTTGATCAATTCTTGGAGAAACGATAAAATGGTAGGAAATTCAGAAACTACGACGAACGGAACCCCGAACATGCAAAGATTTGGACCGGTGAGTGGAGACGAGGACATAGCCCCACAATAAAGGTCCTCAAGGCTCAACGAAACGGTAAGAGGAGCCCCACCCCCGCAGAGCCGCGCCACTACCACCACCACCGTGACCCAGCAGCCACGCCAAGGCCACCAGGCCATAACACCATTTCCACCGTCGTTGCCCTTACAGCGCCGCACCCAGCCAAACCTTAGGTAGGAGGCCCATGTTAATTTTCAAGCCCATGGGCAGGAGGCCCAAAATTTGGCAGTTGCTACCAGCCAGGCAGCTCAACAGGCCCTAGCCCAAGCCACCCAGCCAGTAGGCCATGATGTGGTAGCCTAACGGCCAGGAGGGCCCATGACCATGCAGACCCAAGGCGAGCAGGCGCCTGTCCAACAAGCTTCGTGAGTCGCTCTGACCACCCGGCCCGCAACCCAATCCATTTTAAGGCCTGCCTTCAGCGATCCAGATTTTGACCACAGGTCTTGTGATCGATTCAGGGTTACTTACACCCCACTTTTCTGCAGGAATGCCCGCTTTGGGCTCAAGTTTTGTACCTGCAATCCATTATACTTCCACCACACATGGAGACGCCCATTATCCAGACTCTTCCAATCCAAATGGCGAGCACCACCTGCCCCAGCAGTTCGCCAATTTGACGAACTCCTTCGCGCAGCAGACCACCTTGGTGAACCAACTTCTCGAGCGTATTGAGATGCAGCGCGCCCTAGATGAGGTGTCCCGAAGCAAGACAAGGGCGGAAGAACTTGACTCATTCTAGCGACGTCCCGGCAAAGAACCGCTTAGCCTGCCACGAACCGTGCGTTTGGGTAGGGTGCAAGTTTGGGCCCTCGGGGAAACGTCTTATCCTGCCTAAATGTACAAAGAAGCGTTCATTCCTGACTCGGCTCACGAGTCAGTGTGCATTCGAGGTTGGGTCCGCACTCCGACAAGCACTCAGGACATTCCAGACGAAGCGTCCAGACGAGGCTAGGCCCATAAGGAGATCCTCAAACAAGGCAATAGAGTAGGCAGCCGCATGACGCCCAGAGAAGAGCACGAAAGCAGTCCAGCTCAAGTTCCACTGGTAACCCCTGCCAAGAGCGATGACGAGCAGAACAAGGCGAACCACGTGCACCGCAACCGTGGCACATACAAGAAGGATATACCGAAGAGCAACATAGACCAGCAGGTCAACACTCCAGCTGCCCCACCAGGCGCAAATCCAGGAGGAAGTACAAAGGCTTGTAGCAGAGCAGCTGCGCGGATTCCAGCGCATTGATACTACCGACGATTCTCTTCGAAGAGACGTGGCCAACCTGAGCAAGTTATCCTTTGTAGACAAGATCGAGCATATGGAGCCACCATGGAAGTTCAACCCGCCACATTTCATCTTGTTCAAAAGAGATGAAGATCCAAATAGATACTTAATGCACTACCGAAGTGCCATGACCCTCTACGTTAACAATGACGCGCTCATGTGCAAAATCTTTGCCACGACACTCCAAGGCGAGTCGCAAGACTGGTTCCACACCCTGCCACCATGTTCAATCTGGAAATTTAGCGAACTTTCCTTGGTTTTCACTAAGGAATATTTGTCCTACTGCTCGATCAAAAAAAAGTTTGAACACCTCTTCAACATGAAGAAGGACCCGAATGAGTCACTCCGCACATACGTCAAGAGATTCAAGGCGTAGAAGGCCAAGATTGTTGGATGCGATGACATCATCCCATTCTTAGCATTCTGAAAAGGGCTCCCAGTAGATCACCCACTTTTCGGAGAATTGATTATAGGCGAGAACTTGTCCCTGGCAAACTCTTTTGATTTGGCAGAAAAGCACTCCCTCTGGGACGAAGAAAAACGCTCCCAGAAGTCGCTTGAGCCTCCGCGCAAAGACTCGAAACCAACTCAAAAGAAGGCGAGCGATAAATCGCTCAACAACAAAAGCAAGCCAGGAGACAGACGTAGGGACCGGTCCCCAGCAAAGGGAGTCACAACGCCCAAGACATACACTAAGTTCTCAGTCCCAATCAACCAAATCTTTCACGACCTCAAGGATAAACCATGGTTTAACCTGCCGCCGCCTGTGAAGGGGGACACCTCCAAGAAGGACCAGACAAAGTACTGTGCATTCTATAGAGGTCTCGGGCACGCAACCAATGACTGCACCATGTGGAAAACGTACCTTGAGTGGCTCGTGAAGGAAGGCAAGTGCGACTAGCATGTCAACAGACCAACTGCCTGACCAAGGCGATAAGCAGATGCCGATGCCGAACCCCCAACTAAGATAATCCGAATCAACGGAATATTTTTCGAATTCGAGCATTTAAGGGCCACCAACAACTCCAAGAAGAGGAAGATTCAACAGGCGAGATCGGTCTATCGGATTCAAGCCATAGATGTTATACCTGGACTAATCGTCAGTTTCACCGAGCAGGAAGCTGAGGGATTAGACTTTCCCTACAACGATGCTTTGGTGATTTCTGTACAACTGGCCCATGCCATCGTTGATATAATTATGGTGGACAATGGAATCTCAGTCAACATCTTACAACTGTCAGTCATCCAGACGATGGGCCTAGAGAGCACGATCCAACGAAAAGCAGAGGTCTTGACCGGATTCAACGGACTCACCTCAACTGCCATTGGCACTATGACACTCGACGTAACCAGTCCACTGATTGTCTCATCGCAGACCTTCATGATCGTCAGCGACCCATCTCCCCATAACGAGATATTGGGTCGACCCTGGCTAGTGAAAATTGGAGCTGTAACCTCGATCGAGTATTAGAAAATCTGATTCTGCATCCCAGGAGAAGTAGTCGGAGAGATCAAGGGCGACTAGGCCATGTCCAGGTGATGCACTGTACAAATTCTGAAGGAATCAAAGAAGAACTCTTTCGCCCTAGCAGTAGCGGCTGAAGTGCAGAAAGACGACTCTACCTCTACCAAATAGCAATTACAGCAGACAGGTCAAGAAAATGGCGTCAAGGTTGACATTACCCTGGAAGATGAATCATGATGGAAACATGAAGAGGACGCCGAATACATCATTCTTGACTTCCACCAACCGAAAAAGACGGCTAGGATCGGCTCACGTCTGAGCCTGGTGAAGAAAGAAGAACTCACGGTTTTCCTTTGGGAAAATTGCTACGTCTTCGCATGATCACCCTCTGACATGCCCGGTATTGATCCAGCGATAGCTTGTCACAAGCTGCACGTCAATCCGGCTGCCAAACTTGTGATCCAGAAAAGGCGACATTTCGCACCCGAGCGAGTAGCAATTATTGAGGTGGAGATCAACAAGCTGCGTGGATTACATCGACCTCAACTTCTTGGACACGTACTCAGGCTACAATCAGATTACCATGCATAAGCCTAACAAAGAAAAGACCGCATTCGTGATCGAGCGAGGCATATACTGCTACAAGGTCATACCCTTTGGCCTCAAGAATGCAGAAGCAACCTGCCAACGACTCGTAAACCCGATGTTCAAGAAGCAGATCGGAGTCACCATGGAAGTCTACGTCGACGACATCATGGTGAAAGGCAAGCAGCGGTCAGACCATATTTGTAACTTGGCAAAACCTTTTGCCATCCTCCGAGAATACAATATAAAGCTCAACCCAGCCAAGTGCACTTTTAGTGTCTCCTCAGTATGATTCTTAGGTTACCTTGTAACCCAACGAGGAATCGAGGCTCATCCAAGGCAAATCAGAGCGATCCTAGACATGAAATCACCCACGACTTTGAAGAAGATCCAAAGTCTGATCGGACGAGCAGCCGCATTTAATCGTTTCCTTTTGCGATCCACCGACCGATGCAATCCCTTCTTCAAGGCAATCAAAAAGGCGTAGAAGGACAAGTGGGACGATGAGTGCGATAAAGCATTTCAGGACCTGAAGCAGTACCTGACATCATCTCTACTACTATCCAAGCTGAAAACAGCAGAGAACTTGTACATTTATCTGGCGGTATTAGAAGTAGTAGTAAGCTCTACCCTTATACGAGAAGAATTAAGGGCCCAACTGCCTGTATTCTATACATCCAAAGCTTTCATCGATGCAGAAACCAAATACCCGAAGATTGAAAAGCTAATTTTGGCGTTAGTTGTTGCAGCTCGAAAGCTCAGACCCTACTGTCAAGAGCATCTGGTCATTGTCATTACCTAGTACCCATTGCGATCAGTTTTGCATAGTCCAGACGCTTCCCAACGAGCGATGAAGTGAGAGTTAGAACTGGGCCAATACGGCTTAGTATACCAACCCAGCACGGCGATAAAAGCCCAAGCGTTGGTGGACTTCATAATAGAATTCACCCTAAGCCTGAATGATGCAGTAACACAGCCTGAAAATGCCCCGGAGGCAGCCGAGCACGCCATAGCCGTACCAGCCCCTCTTGATGGAGATTTTTGGCGTTTGCAAGTCGATGGATCATCCAACCACAAAGAATCGGGGCAGGCCTAGTTCTCAGTACTCCGGACGGCTCAATGCCCGAGCAGGCAATCATTTGAAGCTTCAAGGCGTCAAACAACAAAGCAGAGTATGAAGCTCTACTAGCAGGTCTCCGATTGGCGAAAAACCTAGCGGTGAAAAAGCTCGTGATCTATTCCGATTCCTAGCTAATCACCAACCAAACCTCAGGGGAGTACGCAACAAAGTATCCAAGGATGGCCCGATACCTCGAGAAGATACGAGAGCAACTAGCGACGTTCCAGGCTTACACACTCACTCTGGTTTTACGAGCAGAAAATGCCCATGCAGACGCACTAGCAAGCTTAGGCTCCGTGCTAGACCATCAGCAAAAACGCTCAATCCCAGTCGAGTACTTGGAAAAGCCAAGCATAGATGAGGAACTAGCAGTCGAGGTGGCGCAGATCAGCGTAACCCCGAGTTGGCAAGATCCCATCATCGACTACATAGTCAATGGAACACTTCCCGCAGACACGTTACTACATATAGAACGACATCCTCGTTCGAAGATCCAGATGAAGGCAGCACGCTACTACATATGGAACGGCATCCTCGTTCGAAGATCCTTCTCAGGACCACGTTTTTACTGCCTATCGTCTCCCGATAACCTGAAGATTCTTAGCTCAATCCACGAAGACGTATGTGGAAAACACTCTGGAGGCCGCTCCGTGACGCAAAAATCTTGTAATGCTGGCTATTACTGGCCAACCATGCATCAAGACGCCAAGGAGTATGTACAAAAATACGCTAGCTGCCAGTGCTTCAAGCCCGTGCCCTGCACTACCTGTCAGCGAACTCCACCTGCAGACGAGCCCTTGGCCATTCATGCAGTGGGCGATTAACCTGGTAGGACCAATGCCGCCTGCTACTGGAGGCAGAAACATGATGCTCATAGCGACCAACTATTTCACAAAATAGGTCGAAGCCAAACCCATGACTACAACTACCCAGACGGACATAGAGCGCTTCATATGGAAGAACATCATATGTCGCTTCGACATCCCACACTCCATCGTCATCGATAATGGTCCGCAGTTCGTGGGCAAAGACTTGCCGAAGTTCTTCGAAAAATATGGCATCAAGTAGCACATGTCCACGCCCCAGTATCCGCAGGGCAACGGGTAGGTCGGGGCGTCCAATAAGACCATCCTCGACTGCCTTAAGAAGACCCTCTCAGATAAGAAGGGCAAGTGGCCAGACGAGCTCCCCAGGTGTTCTATGGGCATATCGCACCATCAAAATACGAGCAATCAGTGAAACTCCATTCTCCCTGGCGTATGGTTCTAAGGCGATTATTCCTCCCAACGTCGTGGTGCCAAGCATCAGCACTGTATTGCCAAACTTTGAGCATAATGAAAAAAGATGGCCACCAACTTAGACCTGGCAAAGGAATAGCGCTAGAAGGTTATCACCCGCATTGCAACCTATCAGCAGCAGCTCCTCTCCAGCTACAACAAGAGGGCAAAAATCCAGTAATCCCAGCCAGGACACTTAGTCCTCAGAAAAGCCTTCATCACCGCACGACGGGAAAGCTCCAAAAAATGGCTCCCATCTGGGAAGGTCCGTACAAATCAGCCAAGTAGGCGAAATGGGCAGCTACACCTTCACCACTATGAGCGACAAAGAAATCGACAAACAGTGTAATGCCTACAACCTGAGGAAGTACTACGTGTGACCTCCCACCATTTCTTGGACCTCGTTCAAGACGAAAAAGTTCGAAGACTCAAGCAGCTCGACGAACAAGACTTCGCATGCCGAGAATTATCAGTTGTTATGCCATTACTGCCTACGAGCAAAATTAATAAAAACCTCTATTTTCAATGAAGATTGAAGGAATTATTCACAAGCCTGAGCCAAATGCATAAACAAACTGACCAACCCTGTGACAAGCAGAAGGTGCCCACTACCCCGTAGATATGGCGTAAGCTCTCTAATGCGAGAGGGTAAACCAATTCCTCGACACCCACATGGGTATTCTACTCCTGTGACAAGCAGAAGACGCCCTCTACCCGTTCAGACATGGCGTGTGCTCTCTAATACGAGAGGGTAAACTAATCTGGAATATCCAGGCGTGGATAGGTGGTACGACTGCTCAGTTTCCCCTAAATACAGCGACTACCTGGGCTGGACAACTCTTAGAATTGACCACGATAGTCTTTTCCCTGGAATAGACTTAGCCAACTGAAGGATTCAACTCCGCGGGATGTTGGGCCTCTAACCGGAAGAGATGTTAAGTGCAGGACCCCTGCCCATGAAAGAATTTGCGTGACAAGATGGTTCATCCTCGACGTGAAAATCTTTATGAAGCGGCTTGGTTTTAAAGTGTTGCAATACTAGTTAAGCGACTTGCGGAATGAAGTTGCGGCTCAGAAGGATATGGCATCTGAGGCGCGATTTTGCCTACACCTCATGCCTAAAATGCCTCTGAGATGCCAGGGACAATGCTTGAAGTGGTTACGCAGGTCGTCTACTTCTGTAAGTAAGACGCCCGGACCGACAACCCAACGGCTGGCAGCCCAAGGCAATCCGTAAGCTAAGACTTACACCTACTATGACTACGTAGAATCGCCTACTTACTTAAAAGCAGTGCTTCCGGCCGACAATCTACGATTTAAGTTTTGCTGGAACAAAGTCGAGGTACGACTGTAGTGACTACGCGGACCTCCTCTGCTTCCTACAAGAAGAATGAGTCTAGCCGACGACTCTATAAGTTAAACACTTCGTAACACACCCTGGGATGGCCAAGGCTTCAGAAGCTAGTCAAAAGCCGGAATACAACTATAGTGGCCACAAGAACTCAACTGCTTTCTACGCGAAGCACATGTTCGACCGTTGGCCCTATAAGTTAAAAATTTCACAATACGCCCTGGGAGGGCTAAAGTTTTTAAAGCCATCCAAAGCCGAGATTCACAACTATAGTAGCCATGCGAACTCACCTGCTCCTTACAAAAGCATGAGTCTGGCTGGCAGCTCTATGATTTAAAAATTTTGCATTTTTCCTCTTGCAGGTAAAACTCTATGAGCATCTGTTGACCCTAAAAACTACAAAGCCTACGTGGCGCGCAGGCCGAGTAATCTATGAGCTAACTACGTCCTTCGGTTGAATGCGGGGCGTGCCAACTCGACAGCCGAGCCTCGGCCGGTGAGTAAAATATATGGATGTGGTGTTGTGTTGCGCGGCTGACTTCTTGATCTTGCGACTGCGGCCGAGGAAGGAACATGCCTCGGCCTTTGGGTTCTAGAGCCTGAAGACAAGGCTGCTAGTTCTGCGAAGTTCAATATCAAATTTCGGCTTTCAATGTGCCGAATGTAATAAACTGTAACACCTCACTTCGCCGAGAAGGTTGGTGAAATGACCTCTGTCGAAAAGAATTCGAAAATTCTTCTCGGCCGAGACTTGGATAGATAACCAGTCGGCCCCGACGCAGTGCTATTTATCCAAACTGAAGGTGCTCCGCGGTCGGCTGATTCTACGGCAACAGTGCTGTTTATCCAAACTGAAGATGTTTACCGGTTGCCTCCACAGTGCTGTTTATCCAAACTGAAGATGTGTTGGCGGACAAGAAAATAAAAAATCTCAAAGGTTGAGAGGGCTTGCGCAGGGCAGATTTGTGTGTTGAATTGGAGATCTTTAGAATGTCGCACGACCTCTTGTATTTATAGTGGCTAAAAAACTCTTGGCCGAATCAGAGATGTACTCAAACTAGAACTCTTTATCCCAATCTGATTATGATTCGGCCAATCCTAGTTCCAATAGGCCTCTGTACCAAGCCCTATAATGAGCTAGATTCATTCTTACTTCCATCCTTGAGACTCCCCGTTGTAACAGGATTCAACTTCTTTTTCTTTATCCAAAGTAATCTTTCTCATATCAGGACTCGGCCAACCCTGACAAGGCCGGCCCATGACACTATTCTAAACAACATTGGGCCGAGAATATTTCTGAGCTCGGCCCCCAAAATGTCATTTTGGGTCCAAACATTGCCCCCCAGTTTCCTTGAGCTTTGGCCCATAAGCCGAATGGTTAAGGAAATTAGCGCAGTCGAAGAAATGTATGGTCAAGTGAATCCACTCCACAGCCTGACACCCTGGACGAGCTGGCCGAGAAAAACCAAATGGGCCGAGAAAAACCAAATGGGGTCGAAGTCTCGAAGACTCTCGCCCACTGGGGTAGGAGAGCACCAGCTCGCCGAGCTCGGCATGTGTGATATAGGTTAAGAATTGGGTAGGAGGCCGAGAAAAATCTTGGTCGAGAAAAAATGGCAGCTCGACCTATCACCAATCAAAGTCAACAATTGGAGGTCGAGAAAAATTTGAGGCCAAGGTCGAGAAAAAATGGCAGCTCGGCCTATCACCAATCAAAGTCAACAATTGGCAAGTTGATAAAGATTGCCGATTATTATGCCCCCCTTTATTTTCTTATGCATCGGCCAAGAAGCCGAATGGTTAAGAAAATAATTTATGCTTTTGTTTTTTTTTTGTTTTTTTTTTGTTTTTGTACGAGGGTTCAATGCTCATTGCCCCCCTATTTTTAAGTATCGGTCAAGAGACCGAATGGTTAAGAAAATAATTTAGCAAATGGAAAGAAAAGTGGCCGAACCAAACAGGAGGAGGCCAACGATGCTTTATTCCAAGCCGAGATGTTTTAATATCAAAATTTTCAATTTGATTTCGCTCTAGGCCGAATAAAGAATTTTCTCCAAATATTTCTGACTTGGAGAAATATTTTTCATTTTCGACCGCCGAATGTGTTGAACAATTATTATGCCCCCCTGGCATAATAATTTCACAAATTTCGGCTTTTAACTCGAACAACTTAGCCGAATGAGATTTTTTTATATCGGCTTTATCGCCAATAATCATATCGATTGGCGTGGTTTCGGCGTCTAAAACCGTGATTTGGTCTTGTTCGTCATTGGAACATTCCTCAGACGAACCATTTTCTAAGTCAAGTTCTGGCTCAAAGACTAGAACCTTTTCTTCTAGGCCTACCACACTTTCAATCTTGACCGAGACAACAGGTGGCCTAGGTATTTCTTCGGCCATCTCGACAATCTTCTTAGGCCGAATGTTGGTTGTGACCGAAGCGAAAAATTGCCCCCCGGTCTTTTCAACCAACCATTCATCAAATGGAATTGACTTGTAGTCGAAAATGTAAGGAAAATGTTCTCTATCTAACCAGGCATTAAATCGAGCCCTGTCTTCATTTACCCATTGCTCTTGGAGGCTAACATGAGCTTTTATTCTCAACATGCGGGCGAACGACTTTTGCATCTCTCTTTGGCCACAAAGAACTCTTTCCACTTCCAAAGATCTTTTTCTTTCCTCATACAATCGGCTACGTGGAGCCGAATCAGAATCTTGATCTATCATATGAACTTCGTAGTTTTAGCACTGGGTCCCACCGGGCGTGCCAAAATGTTGACCCTAAAAACTACAAAGCCTACGTGGCGCACAGGCCGAGTAATCTATGAGCTAACTACGTCATTCGGTTGAATGCGGGGCGTGCCAACTCGACGGCCGAGCTCGGCTGGTGAGTAAAATATGTGGATGTGGTGTTGTGTTGCGCGGCTGACTTCTTGATCTTGCGACTGCGGCCGAGGAAGGAACACGCCTCGGCCTTTGGGTTCCAGAGCCTGAAGACAAGGCTGCTAGTTCTGCGAAGTTCAATATCAAATTTCGGCTTTCAATGTGCCGAATGTAATAAACTGTAACACCTCACTTCGCCGAGAAGGCCGGTGAGATGACCTCTGTCGAAAAGAATTCGAAAATTCTTCTCGGTCGAGACTTGGATAGATAACCAGTCGGCCCCGACGCAGTGATGTTTATCCAAACTGAAGGTGCTCCGCGGTCGGCTGATTCTACGGCAACAGTGCTGTTTATCCAAACTGAAGATGTTTACCGGTTGCCTCCACAGTGCTGTTTATCCAAACTGAAGATGTGTTGGCGGACAAGAAAATAAAAAATCTCAAAGGTTGAGAGGGTTTGCGCAGGGCAGATTTGTGTGTTGAATTGGAGATCTTTAGAATGTCGCACGACCTCTTGTATTTATAGTGGCTAAAAAACTCTTGGCCGAATCAGAGATGTACTCAAACTAGAACTCTTTATCCCAATCTGATTATGATTCGGCCAATCCTAGTTCCAATAGGCCTCTGTACCAGCCCTATAATGTCCTAGATTCATTCTTACTTCCATCCTTGAGACTCCCCGTTGTATCAGGATTCAACTTCTTTTTCTTTATCCAAAGTAAACTTTCTCATATCAGGACTCGGCCAACCCTGACAAGGCCGGCCCATGACACTATTCTAAACAACATTGGGCCGAGAATATTTCTGAGCTCGGCCCCCAAAATGTCATTTTGGGTCCAAACAGCATCAAAGCTAAAACTGAAGCCTAAAGTGACCACGAGGGTCAACTACTCTATCGAAGTAGCCAACTCAACTGCCCGTTTCACGGTAAAGTTTTGCAAGTCGCCTCGAGCAGGCAAGGCTCCAAAATCCCCAAAGCTGAAACTAAAATCTAAGTGACAACGTGGGATCAACTACTTCGTTGAAACAGCTCACCCAGATGCCCGTCCTACGGTAAAGTTTAACGAAAGACATGGCAAAATAAAAGGATGAAGCAAAAACAAGGAAAGCTGTTTATTAAATTTCTAGCAAATTGATAAACT